>WAAF01004271.1:0-54787 GCA_013400475.1 Tricholaema leucomelas | reverse complement strand
GGGGGCGGGGGGATACCCAAACCATCACAGTATCATGAAAGCTTGGGGCAACACCAACACATACTTTCTCCTTGGGATGCCTAAGAGAGAAGAAAATATCCTGGTTTGTTCTACTTTGGCAGAGTTTCTCCTTGGCTTCTGATTTAGTATAGATCAATACAATGCATAGATTATGTTTTGTATCAATGCTTTTGTGATGTTTGGGAGTAAAAACCCCACAGGCTTGTGGCACTCCAACTACATTCTAGAAGCATGCTTTAGCATTCCCTCCCTTCTGAGTTGCCCTTACAGTGGGAAAATTCCCTGGTTGAAATTTCTACTGATTTCTGCATTATTATAGTGTAAATAAGAGGGATAGAGGTTTTTTTCATACCATCGTTCATATATCAGCTAAAGATAATACAGCCAAAGCCATCAGTACCTGACTCTAATTTTTGTTACTTCTGTGGCCACAGTGAAACCTAAACAGAACACTCTGAGTCATGCTGAACAGTGACTTGTGCATCTACTTTCTATCGTGACCTATTTCTTATCTACTTTTGGATAAAACTGTTAAATACTCACTGGTCTCATTTTGAACTGTGTCAGTCTACTGCCTGACTTTATTTTGTAACCTGTTCTTTTCTTGAGCATAAACTGACTCCAGCATTGATTTCTCCAATGGTACACAGAGTACATGCTACTAAAAACCAGTGTGGTTCCATTCCAATCTTCAATATTCACAGAATTGGTTGGAGTTGGAAAAGACCTCCAGAGGTCAAGTCCTTCCTGCAAAAGGAGAATGACCTAAGGCAGTCCACACAGCAACACATCCAGGTGGATTTTGGAAGTATCCAGAGGAGACTCTACAACCTCTCTGAGCAGCCTGCTTCAGCACTCCAGCACCCTCATCGTAAAGAAATGTCTCCTCACTTTGGGGTGGAATCTCCTGTGTGCTAGCTTGTACCCATTGTACCTTGCCCTGTCACTGGGCACCACTGAAAACAGACCTTCCTCTTGACACCCACCCCTCAGATATTTATAGACATTAATAAGATCCTGTCTCAGTCTTCTCAAAACTAAACAGCCCTAGGTCTCTCAGTCTTCCCTCATAGGAGAGACATTCAAGTTTCCCATTCATCCTCATAGCTCTCTGCTGGACTCTCCAGCAGATCCCTGTCCCTCCTAAATTGGAGAGCCCAAACCTGGACTCAGTATTGCAGGTGTGGTCTCACCAGGCCAGAGTAGAGGAGAAGGAGAACCTCCCTAGGTCTGCCAGGGACACTTTTCTTGCTGCAGTCCAGGATGCCATTGGCTCTCTTGCCACAAGGGAACATCGCTGTCCCATGCAGAACTTGCTGGCCACCAGCACTCCAAGGCCCTATCACTGGGCACCACCAAAAAGAGACCATAACCTTCATCCTGATACCCACCCCTCAGATATTTATAGACATTAATAAGATCCTCTCAGCCTTCTCTTTTTCAGATTAGTCCCAGTTCTCTCAGTCTTTCTTCACAGAAGATATGTTCAAGTCCCCCAATCATCCTGATTCTATAAAAAGACTTGTAGATTATTACTTAGATCTGGGGATATCTGACCTGCACACCAGAGAACAGAAGCTTTATCTGAGGGATTTTGATCTGCAGAACACAAGAGAGCAATTTAAACTGTCCTGGTTACTGTCACAAAAAAAAAAACCCTGGAAGCCAGCTGGGCTGAAGGACTTGATGAGAGAAGTATTCTATGAAGCATGAAGCTCCATTCTTTCAGTATGCTCCAGGAAAAGACTGCACAGATACCAAAAGGTGCACATAATCCAGACAAAACTAAGGGGCATCTGACATTCCTGATCATCACCTTTTAAAAGACAGAGATACTCCCAGTGCTCTCAAAGAACTTTGGTAGTGTTTCTATAAACCCATCAGTCTGCACAGCTTGGGGTAAAAAGATATTTTCACAGAATCAGAGAAACATTCAGGTTGGAAAACACCCTCAGGGTCACCAAGTCCAACTCAGAAACGGTCTCTACAAGGTGCACCCTAAACCATATCCCCAAGCACCACATCCAAACAACTTTTAAACACAGCTCCACCTCCCTGGGGAGCCCATTCCAATGCCTGACCACTCTTGCTGGGAAAACGTTTTTCCTAATGCCCAGTCTAAATCTACCCAATGGCAGCTTAAGGCCGTTCCCCCTTGTTCTATTGCTATTTAACTGTGAGAAGAGACCAGCACCAACCTCTCCACAACATCCTTTCAGGTAGCTGTAGACAGTGATGAGGTCTCCCCTCAGCCTCCTCTCTTTCAAACTAACCAGCACCAACACCTTCAGATGCTCCTCATAAGATTTATTCTCCAATTTAAAAAATCATCTATGTTAATCCTATCACCTATGCAAAAGCTGAACATATTTAAGCTTGATACAAGCCCTTTGCATTTTCCAAAATTGTTCTTAACAGCACTGTCATGAGAGACTAATGGAAAGCATCTAATTTTTTTAAGTGCTGTTTCAATTAAGTGCCCAGCATTTGCAATTACAGAGTTTTAAGAAGCTGAAGCAACAGCATGTTCTCATTAATTTATACAGCAATAACAGTTTTGGCATGAGGTTAGACTTGCAGGCCAATAAAACAGATGAGCAGGCAGAACTGTCTCTCACTGAAAAGACAATAAGCCTCAGTAGGCTTTCCTGCAAAGTTCGTAACTAGTAAGTATTTCCACATAGTGAGTGATTGGCAGACCTTCACCAACCTTTTGGGATGTGTGGGTGGGTGAGGAGGTAGACAAGCATCCAGGAACAGGCCAAAAAAAGAATCCATGTGGTTACACACACACACTTTTGCTTTTACTACTGTTAATGAGATGTAGGTAAAGAGCTGAAAAATTGACACACGTATAAGAAAATACTACGTCTGTATTTGCCCTCATGCTGGATTTCTATCACAGTCAGCATTTTTTTTCCAAACTTCAAAGTATTCATTATTATGTATTTATTTTATTGATACTATATATTATACTTTATTTTATTATTTGTTATTATGTGTTGTTTATTATTATGTGTTACTATTTTGTAGAGTAGGATTACTGGTTGGACTTGGTGATCCTGAGGCACTTTTCCAACCTGGATGTTTCTGTGATTGTGAATAAGCTTACAAAGCTGTCTTAAAACGTGTCCTGATATGGGAAATTTGACCACTTCTCGTGAAGTTCTGAAAGAAGATTTAGCTTCTGCAAACCATTTTTGAAGTACTTGTCAAGAGTTCCTCAAGGAGCTAAGTACATTCCCAGCACAGTTTGCCAGAAAAATACAGTATCACCATCAGAGAAAATAAACCAGTCTGAAGGCTTTCATGATGTAAAAGGTAAATTAACATCTTTTACAGATTTAAGTCACACAACTAATAACTTCTGTGGTGGTAGCTGGCATCCTAGTTATTGAAGTTAACAAAGTTACACTTTAGCAAGGATAATTTAAGTCTCTTTCTTTTAAATGTTTAACTATTTACTTAAAAATGAGATTTCTTGCATGTCAATTAGCTGAAGATGTTATATCAAATGAATACTGATTTTCATCCACTCCTAGACTAGACACAATGCGCATCAAAATACCTTGGCAACGTGGTTTGTGCATGCACCATTTGCTTTGGTTTAACACTGTTTATCTGTGCTTGCCTATACCAACTGCCACTCTGAACAAGCAGACATTGCTCAATTCTTCTTCAATGAAGCCTGATCCACTTAACTAGAGAATAGCAATACTTACCAGTATGAATTTGCCAAATTTCTACTTTGTCTTAGGCACAATCAGCTAAGTAAAAATCACCTGCATGCGGGTGTCACAATTTCCTGCTAACCTTTCTGTCATGGAGGCTTTTAAGTGTTTACTCACAAAATTATTATTACCTGACTCAGAGAGGCTAGCCATAGTCCCAGACAACGCCCAAACACTTTCACGGAACTTCGTCTTGTTGGCCTTTGACACTTGATTCTTCTCAGACTTCTGGGGAAAGGAGACAGACAATCTGACCTTGTCTTCTGGCTCCTCTGGACGATCTGTATATCTCCAAAACTTCTAGTCTTAGCAAGAGACTGCAAAGGCAGTCTAGGCTAGCTAAGGCATACCTAGTTAAGACATGCAGGCAGAATGTCTTGAAATGTGCAGTCTCAGCACAATGTCACACTGGCTATGCAGGTCAATCGTGTGGAGTCATTTAGAGTCTGTTCCTGTTAAACTCATGACTGGAGTTTGCAGGCAAACAGTAAGGCAGTATGCAATAGCTGCAGGCAACAGCAGGCACAAATACAATGGCAGAGCACCGCAGAGCACGGCAGAGCATGTTGTTTACCTGCGTATCTCTTTTATCAATGTGGGTTGAGATTAATTGCCCTTTGGACACAGACTAGCCAATCAGAATGGCAGTTAGCCAAGCCTGACCATATTAGGCAAAGCCATAGGCTTGCTTTACCCAAATTTGGGAAAAGAATAGGTCTTGCACAAGGCAGGCACAAGCTAAGTGTGTGTACCTTGTTTACCACAGGACTCTGGACAGGCCAAAGTCCTTAGACTTAGTAGCTCCAGGTTCTTTTTCTTTCTTTGCTGTGATTGCTTCTTCCGTGGAGCAGAAAAACATGCCTAGGCAAGCCAGGACATGTATAAGCCTATTTTGGGCCTATCAGGCTTAGCACAACACCATCCCTGGAGGTGTTTAAGCAGCCTGTGGAGCTGGCACTTAGGGACATGGCTTAGTGTTGACCCTTCAGTGCTGGGTCAAGGGTTGAACTGGATGAGCTTAGAGGTCTCTTCCCACCAGATGTTTTCTGTGATTTTTAAAAGATTGTATCTGTGATTAATCTGCAGTTCTGGCCATGACCTGAACACTAAACATTTGAGAATTGTCCTAACAGCTTCGAATACCCTCGAATAAAAGAGTTGTGGATTTGGGGTTTTTCTCCCCTTGAGGCTGTTTAAAACCAACTTATAAGATCAATTTCAAGCTGAAACCACCACTTGAAAAGTGAATTGCAGTATGTCTTTTATCAACTTGACTTTTCTGAGAGCTGAGAATAGTTCAGGCTATTTCATACCCCCACCATCTCTCAGCTTTCCCCTAGTAATATTAGTATGCAGAGGCACCAAATTAAAAATAATTTCTATACATCTCTTTCCTTGCCTTGAAATCTGACTTCAAATTGTGTTGCAGAAGAGGAAAAAAATATTTGGAAATTATAACCATGGGATAAATAAACACACTCAATTAAAAACCTGAAACTTTGTTTAAAACAGAACTAAATGTTACTGCTACTCAAAACAACCCATGGAGTTTGTAAAAGACAAATTATTTTTTCTTTTATTTAAAGAAATATTTCTCTTGTCACCCCAACTGAAATTATTTCCACTTCTCTGCAAGAACTGCGGTGATCTCTTAATCAAATTTAAAATAAACATTTGGAAGCCTATGGAAACAAACACTGTGCAAGAAGGCAATAAGATAACGTTTATGGGCAATTAATAAATCAGTTCCTGATGGTGAAGAAATCTTCACACAGACTGCATTAAGAAGCTAGTCTGATCTCCCCAGTTATCAAACTAATGCAGTCTGTCTGACTGAAGACAATCTCCTCAGCTTCCATTAGATGATCTGGTTATTGCCTTATAGAAGGGCTGATTTAATGCACTTTCAGATGATAGGATCAAAGCATGGTAAACAGCAGAGATTTTTTTTTTTTTTTGGTGGGTGGAGGAGCACCTCTGTCAGAGAGAAGAGACCTTAACCCTTCTTGGTGAAGCTGTATGAGTGGTATTGCTCTTTTAGATGACTGACACCTCAGGTTATTAGTATGATATAGGAGGATTTATTTAACAACTCTCTTCCAGTTTTGGGTAAGATGGTTTCGTTTCTGATATGTACTCCCAATATGAAGTTTCTATTTATATTTAGGATGAAATTGTAAGGCAGAAAGAAGACAATGAAATTTTAGAATGCATTTTCCCCTCACACTGCTTACATCTAAAACAACCTCTGCTGACATTGGTTGGCACCCCTGTTGAGTTTGATGACAGTTCTGGTGCTACACTAACTCCAGAGTCAGTCTCCTTATTTCATATTCTGAAAAGATGGCATTTTGCACTGAATTTACTTGTCATGAATAATACTCTGGCTGTTAACATAAAGGAACAAAAAGCTTTTTCACAAGGAAGCAGGTGTACTTTGGTTTATTTTCCAAATATATTCAGCACCTACACTGTCATTTTATGTCTGCATGTAGAGAAGAAGAGCAAAAGGAGACACATATACGAGAACAAAGCCCTGACTGTGGGATCACTGAACACTTCTAGACAAAGGAAAAGCTCAGCAACTCTCCATCTCATACCCTGCAAAACTGAAGTAAGAAATACATTAAACTCTCTGCCAGTGAACCCATCAGAAGACAGGGAAGACAGGGCTTCACTTTCACTTCTGTGCACCCAAAGCTTCTCCTTGCTTCTGCCATATAATGCCTACAGTATGAAGCAACCTCTGAACAGTGACAATGGCGGTGTCTGACTCTGCACTGCTACCTGCACTCACCTGCTTGGGGGTACTGGTGCACAAGAAGCTGGACATGAGCAGGCAGTGTGAGCTTGCTCACAGAAGGGCAATGGCAGCCTGGGCTGCACCTAAAGAAGCATGGCCAGAGATGGAGAGAGTGGATTCTGCCACTCTGCTCTGGTGAGACCTTACCTGGAGTACTGCATCCATTTCTGCAGCTCTCAACACAGGAAGTACATGGATCTGATGGACTGGGTCCAGAAGAGGGCCACAAACATGATCAAGGGGCTGGAGCAGCTCTGCTACAAGGACAGGCTGAGGGAACTGAGGGTGTTCAGTCTGGACAAGGCTCCAGGGAGACCTAATAATGACATTCCAGTCCCTGAAGGGGGCCTGCAAGAAGGATGGAGAAAGACTACTTATAAAGGCCTCCAGTGTCCCTTCTGAATGCAGAGGTGGTCAGGCTGGATGACCTTTGGAAGTCCCTTCCAACCTGGGTGATTCTATGATTCTCTATGCAACCTAAAAGAGACCATGAATAACACAAGCAGCTGGTGAGTCCTGCAGTCTCACAAACACTAAGATTGTTCAGCAAGATTGCACCTTGCATATCATTTTGGAACGGCCTATCTTAAATTCCAAGAGGAAATCTGGTATCGCTGACTTGGAAAATCTGGGCCACTGGCAAAAATTATGTTTCTTTGGCTAAGCCCAAAGAACTAACACAGCTCAATCACTGTGCCACTTCTTCTGCACATATTCTTAGAGAACAAACACCTGTTTTCTCATTTAACAATTTCAAACTAACAAATGCACATCTGTATGCTGCTGCTTGACCAAGCTCAAATTCTTTCCTGTGGGAATGCAATGTGAGAAGGAATAATAACAAGCGGAATGAATATTTAGACCTTCGTTCCCATGGCTTCAGGATTCAAAGACATGGGGAGAAGAGATAGTGGACACCTGGTTAATGAAAAAAACAACGTGTGATGTGTGTAAAAGAGTGGGTTTTGCTTGTCTAGATTAAGCCAATGTGTAGGTGTGTGGTCTATGCTCAAGACTATGTAGATGGAGTCAGAACAAACAATAAAGGTTTCTGGTGGCATTCACATTGAATCATGTGGAGTCCATGCGGTATCCTCCTCTGGACAGGTGGTGACCCATGCTGCGTTCCCGAAGGAAGCATCCAAGGCTAACATGTGGTGATCTCTGATGTGTGCATAAAGGGAAATCTGTGGTGCAAAGGGACAGCCACCTTTGTCGAGAGGCCCTTGGCTAAGAAGCTGGAAGGGCAGGACCTTGACCAGGCCACAGCATGAGTGTTGCTGAGAGAAGTTAACCATTGCAATGGGCACCTGGGAAGAAAAAAAAAATTAAAAAATAAAAAGAAGAAAAAGAAACAGGTGAGCAGCTGTGGAGCGAGATGGAGCAGGGCATCGCTAAAGAAGAAGGCACCATGTTAAAGCTTCTCTTGCATATCATCTCTGAGAGAGGTGCAGAGTATGAGGATTATCTCCTCCGAAGATTATGGTGCCGAGCCCATGAGTTCTCTGCTTACCCAGCAAGTGAGTTTGAAATTGACACCTGGGAACAGATAGGGAAAGTCTTGCGGGACTCAGTAAAACGCAGAACTCAAACTTTGCCAATTCAGTGTGAAAGTAACAGTATGGAGGCAAATGTGCTATCTGCCTTTGAGGAGAGGACTGGGAAAGAAACGGGAAGCACACCCTTTGAAGCAGGCATGGGAGGTGATTCCATAGAGACCTCCTGTTTAACAATCTGGAGCCTTGTGTTAGAAGCCGATGATGAAGCACTGAATGACACAGAAGGGAAAGAGGTAATGCTGGAGGAGGAAGAGGGGGACGGTGCAAAGGAAGGGAAATCAGACAATGCAAGGAAAGACAGCAAAGAGGAAATAGGGGACAACAGAGAAGAGAAAGAAAAGGATGAGGCAAAAAAAAGAAGGAGGACATGACATGGAGGACCATGACACAGAAGAGGAAGATGAGGACAAGGCAGAATCGTAAAATCATTAAAATCATGAAGGTTACAGAAGATTTTTATGATCATTCAGGCTAACCACAGCCCAGCTACCGTGATTGTAGCAAACTCTATTCTCAAGTGCCACATCTAGGCACTTCTGGAAACCCTCCAGGAATGGTGACTCCACCACTGCCCTGGGGAATTGATTGCAAAACGTGACCACTCTTTAACCCTTCTTTTACCCAAGTACACCCTTGTGTGCTCTCATCTTCTGCTTCAGCCCTATCCTCTTCCTCTGAGTCATTCCCAACTTCACCAATGCCCACCCAGTAACATTCCTTAATCCAATAATTGAGAGACCAAGAAAATACACACTGAAAAGAAAGGCAAGCTCTCCTACACTTGCTTTCTTGGCAACACAGTTCTTTAAGAAGAAGTTACACTTACAAGGTTAATGAACTGCATAGTCAGAAGACAGTATTCAGCTGATAGAATGACTAGAACTGATAGAAATCATAGAATCATAGAATGGCTTAGGTTGGAAGGGACCTCAAGGATCACCCAGCCCCACCCCCCCGCCATAGGCAGGGACACCTCCCACTAGAGCAGGCTGCTCAAGGCCTCATCCAGCCTGGCTTTAAACACCTCCAGGGTTTGGAGCTAATGGTTGCATTAATATGACCACTAAAAGCAATCTTTAAAACATAGTTTGTCAGGACTGTTTTCACAAAGGCCACACTACAGGCTGGTTATATCCTATATTCAAGCTACAGATTTCAGTGGTTGCTCCTGCAGGGCCTCCAGAGCTCTCCTAACATTTGCTCAGTACTGCAGATCATTCTTAGTGTATTTCACTGATATGAACTGGAAATTAACTGACAGCAAACGTGCTACAATCACTGCTGTCTCTGGTTATCCAAACCACAGCATCCTTCTCACAATCACCACATTACTTTTTCTACTTTTAGTCACATTTCAATTCTGGGAAGAGACCAGTTCCACTTCTAGCAGAACAAAGGCTTTCAGTGCCATCATGCGCTGCCCTACTACCTGCATGTAAGAGGCTATTATAAACAGGAAGGACAAGGAACTGATGGAGTGGGTCCATGAACATGATCAGGGGGTTTAAAGAGCTCTGCCACAAGGACAGGCCAAGGAAGCTGGGGTTGTTCAGCCCAGAAGAGCAAAGACACCAGGGAGACCTAATAAGGACCTTCCAGTATGTGAAGGGGGCTAAAAGAAGGCTGCAGAGAGACGGTTTCCAAAGGCCTGCAGGGACAGGACGAGGGGCAACAGTTTCAGACTAGAGAACAGCAGATTTAGGTTGGATTTTAGGAACAAGTCCTTTACTATGAAGGTAGTGGAACACTGGAGCAAGTGGCACAGGGATGTGGTTGAGGCCCCATCCCTGGAGATATTCAAGGTGAGGCTGGACAGGGCTCTGGGCACCCTGATCTAGTTGAGGATGTCCCTCTTGCCTGCAGAAGGGGTAGGACTGGATGATCTCTGGAGGTCCCTTCTAATCCAGACCATTCTATGATTCTATGCCCATTTAGGCACACAAGCACAGTAGCTCAAAGTGTCACAGCAGAGCACTTTTGCTCCTTTTCCATCTTTTTCCACAGAGCCAGCCAGGCACACTGCCACCATTAAATGAAGGCATCAGTGGAAACATGCTAGCATGCTCTATAGTATTTACTCTTGCCTCCTCTGCCTTTAGAACAACAAATTGTAATACATATCTCAACAAGCTGCCAGTAACAGGTTGCCTAAGGAGGTTGTTGGGGCCCATCCCTGGAGATATTCAAGGTGAGACTCCACATGGCTCTTAACAACCTGATCTAATTGAGGATGTCCCCGTTGACTGCAGAGGGGGTTGGACTGGATGACCTTTGGAGGTCCCTTCCAACCCAGACCATTCTGTGGTTCTACAAAACCAATTACATCCAAGATAACCTTGATCAAATCCAGCCAATGTGCTGTAATATTTAGGAAGGGGGTGACAAATAACAAGAGTTGAACGCTACACAAAAATTGTTTCCATAGAAGTCTTGTCCTCTAAAACAATGACAGGGACCACCATGGCAACTAACCTGAAGACTCACAATGCAGATTTAAAAGGTATCCTAGTTTAATGAATAAAGGACAGATCAGACCAACAGCTGTATCCCTCTTGGGAGAAGTTCAAGTTGGATGCTTAAGTACAAATTATTACTTTTCCATTAAGTAAGATCTATTACTAGTTTTCTTTCCCAAAGGATAGAGCTACATGCAGACTTTGACACTTTGTAGACATTGTTTCAGGTGACTGCATAAATTTCAAACAAACTAAAAAAGCTCCAAAATACTCTGGGCATTTTTGGGAAGCTCTCTATGAAACAAAAATGAATAATCCAGCAGAAGAGAAGGAGATTTAAGTGTTCTCATCTACACAAAAGCCATAACATTTTTGGTGCATCCATGTCTTTTAAAGGAATTCGTGCCACCTGTTATGGAGGCAGGAATTAATTTGGCTGAGTCAGGAATTTATAAAAAAGAGAGTTATTTTATAACTCCACAGCAGGAGCACCCCAAGGCGGGAACCCCCCAAGGCGGGAACCCCTCAATATTTATACCCTTTCCTAGACAAAGGGCCGAGTTACCACTTCCAAGGCGCGAAAAGCACATAGCCAATCCTCAGCTGAGTGCAGCACGGGCCCGGCACCGGGCACCCCTCGTGCCAGAAGGGTCCCCCTCCTCCCCCCCACTTCACGCCTGCAGGGCAGGGGAGGAGAAACAGGTCTGTTCATGCCTTTTTCCTCTCCCATTCAAACCACAGAGGGAGAGGAAATTTCTGGGGTACACGGGACCTCCAGGACACCACCACACCAGTAGGAAAACTAATTTTGCCTATTCTTATGACCCAAATGTATTCTCTGCTATGTACAACTTATACTTTGAAACTCAGCTGCCTTTAAACTCTCAATGTTTTAAATCTGTTTACTCTCATACTATTTCAGTAAATAAACCAAGAAGACAATCAGTCTAAACCAAGAAGACAATCAGTCACCTCAGGCTTCTGACCACATTTTGGGAGAAAGCTGCTAGCAGTGAGAATCTGCAAGGAGGTATTTAAGAGCCATAGAGATGTGGTACTACTGAGGGCAGTGGTTTAGTGGTGACCCAGCAGTGCTGATTTAACATTTGGACTCTATGACCTTAGAGGTCTCCTCCAGTCAAGGTGATTCTCTGATTAAATCATTCTTCTATCTTAATACTCATGATACATAGTTAATGACAATTGATCACAGAAGATGGTGAAGCCATGGCTTGAGGTCTAAACAAATAGTCCTTTGGATTTCTCCCCGCTTTAATGGTGCTGCCACCAGTTTCATGCTGTAATGTAGACTCAAAAATTCTTCAAGAAAATTTGGAGTCAATTTTATAACTACTTTAATTTGTAGATAAAATTTTGATATTTCAATAATAATTTTTCATTTATATTGCTGAAAAAGATCTCCCTGAAGAGCCCTCTCAGATGCTTACCTGCTGTACTTAGGAAATAGATGAATAACTCCATGTCAACTGAAAGCCTGTTCAAAACATAAGCTTATTTCAAACAGAAGGCTTATGTTCACAGGACACTTAACCTAACATTATGAGGTTTTAGTGCCTTTTTCTGCTGCTCTAACTCTGCACATAGTGTACTTAAAACTAAGTAAGGATTCTAGCTTTACATATAGTCTGGAAACAGAAGCCATTTGTGAACTACTAGCTATGGTGGAATTCAGCATAACACATATGGTTGAGTCAATTTCCTCCCTTAATTAAAGGGTAGCCACAGAGTCTCTGTTTGGAAGCTTTAACTAATAAGGTAAGGGGATCTTTATGGTTTTCAATTTTCAAACAGCTGGCTCATATAGAAACAAGATGTCTTGGCACAGAGCATTATGCCCGTGTAGACTCAGTGTGCCTGAATATTTGCCACACGATGATAGAAATCTGTAAAATAAGCAGTTGGAGAAAGAAATGACTGTCACAATTCTGGCAAAAATTCTTTTCCGTCATAACTCAATCAAAATTGGTATTATGCAGAGCATTTCAACAGCACAAGAAAAGCATCATGTTTGGCATGTACTCAGCAATGAAAAGAAAAGCAAACAACAAACAGAATCACAGAAATGTTCAGGTTGGAAAAAACCCTCAGGGTCACCAAGTCCAACTCAGAACCTTACAAGGTTCTTACAAGAACACCTACAAGGTGCACCCTAAATTGTATCCCCAAGCATCACATTCAAACGACTTTTAAACACATCCAGGGGTGGTGACTCCACCACCTCCCTGGGCAGCTCATTCCAATGCCTGACCGCTCTTTCTGGGATTTTTTTTTTATCAAATGTCCAGTCTAAACTTACCCAGTAACAGTTTAAGACAGTTCCCTCTTGTTCCATTATTATTAACCTGTGAGAAGAAACCAGCACCAACTTCTCCAAAATGTCCTTTCAGGTAGTTGTAGAGAGCCACACAATCTCCCCTCAGCCTCTTCTTTTTCACACTAACCACCCCTAGCTCCCTCAGTTGCTCTTCCTTAGATTAACTCTTCAGGCTCTTCCCCAGCTTCATTGCACTCCTCTGTATGCATTCCAGTGCCTCAACATTTCTCTTATACTGAGGTGTCCAAAACTGAGCCCAACACTTAAGGTGTGGCCTCACCAGAACTGAGTCCAAGGGGACAATCACCTCCCTGCTCCTGCTGGACACAGCATCTCTATCCCAAGCCAGGATGCCACTGTTTGTTTTTTTTTTCTGCCACCTGGGCACACTGCTGGCTCATATTCAGCTGCTTATCAGTTAGAACCGTCAGGTCCCCATCTGCTAGACAGCTTTCCAGCCACACTTCCCCTAGCCCATTGCCCCAATATTGTTTACCATATTCGTTCTTCTAAGTAGTTTAATTAATTTTGATTCCTTTCTGTATTGCTTTACATGATATTTTATATGCATCAGTTTCAGAAGATGGCCAGACATTTTTCTTCATGCCACTGTGACTTTTACATTTTATCCTGTTGTTCAGGATGACATTAGTTGCTAGACACATACAGAACAGAGCCTAATTTTGCATCTTTATATCAGCCAAGAAGAGGAACATGAGATTAGACTGTTTTTGCTTTTACTGAAAATAGTTTTTTTGACTTTCAGTTAAGAATGTTTATCCTTTCCTTTATCCAGTCATTCAAACTTCCAGGAAGTATTTCTGCAAATTAATACTGGGAAGAGAAACACTTCCAACACCTCTGAAAGTGCTCCTGGCTCCTACTGCTCTAGGTCAAGTCAAGATCAGAATGATGCTGACAGTGTGCTTTAAGCCACACAGGTGTACACAGTAAAAAGAATTTCTAACCAGTCAACATGAGGTAAAAACATTAAAATCCCACAGCTAAACACCACCACAAAAAAAAAAAAAAAACACCAAACAAACAAACACAACAACTCATTAAAACAAAACCCAACTCATTACACTTTTCCAAGCCAAGTGGATTATTCTTTGTGCCTCGTTCCTTTTGTTGCACACTTTGTGCCTTGACTGAAGTAGAGAGAGCGAGAGAGATGTTTTTTATGGTTAATGTCTAATGTGAAGGTAGCTAATTGCCAGTTGAGCTGTCTGCAGCTGCCATAAATGGCAAAAATTGTACCGTATCTGCTAAATGTCTGCATTATTCTGTGCCTGCCTTCAGCTCACAAGATTTGTGAGCTGAAGTCTTGACATAATCTCTGAACGACTTCACAGAAAAGCTGATGAAATCCTCCCCATAGATCTTTCTCTGTGTAGCTTTGCTATTAATTTTCTCTTAGGGACTGCAGCTTGGTAGAAGAGGACCTCTACCATGAGTCAGTTTATTTCTCATGTATACACCCCATTTTTTTTTCTCAGTAGATCTGATCATTTACAGGGGCTGGCAATGTAACCAGTGCCAAATGCTAACTCCTGCTGCAGTTCTCATTTTGTTCTTCATGACGTGCTGGTCCACACTACACCAATGACCATACACTTGGTTTTAATGCAGAGTTCACACCTTGATTCAGAAGAAAATGGATGATTTTCCATTCTCTTAACTGTGAAAACAGGAAACCACTAGCTGTGGCCATACCAGAGAGAAGAGCTGGTACATCACTTCATTTCACCTGGAGGTGAAGGTTATCGCAGCGCTGTGGAAGGAACACCAGAGATATACAGGTGATGCACAAGGTGCAAGCTGCCACTTTGTAAACCACTGACACAGGGAGGAGACGTTCTGAACTATGATTAACAAGAAATGCAGCTTTTCTTCCAGGGATGTGCCACTTCCATAAAAAATAATGTTTTCCAACACCAGTGTCATCCAACTAACATCACTCAGTGACCTCTACAGACCACACCAGGGCTTACAGCCCAGGACCTACACGTGGCTTCACAAAATTTTAACCATGACCTGTCATCCTGAGATCAACAAATGCGCAGAGGTGGAGAACAAACTCTCTTAACCTCCATAAAGATGTTTTCTTCTGGTGAAGTATTTGAAGCAGCAAACCCACTGGCTGCATCACATTTGAGAGAAATACACATCTGTAAGGATCTGTTAAGCCAAGTCGCATCTATCTAGTAAGCTACATGAATCACCTCAAGCCCAACACACTTCACTGCTGTGGTGTGTGCATGTGGGGAACACTCAAAACCTACCAAAGCCAAATGACACCTTAGCACCTACAGGTAGTTACACAACACTAACCAAACAGAAGACATCATAAACGAAAAAAAATAATTGGATTATTTGAAACAAGGGTAAAAAATATTTCTGAATATCTGAAATAATATATACAAGAGTCATTTCCTGATCTAATACATTTGTATTAAACAGTGTTTAGGCCTACCTTCTGAATATGCTAACAGCTTCTCAGGGAACTTTTCAGAGAGTAAAGGTTACTATGCACTTGGAATTACCCAGTTGATGTGCCGCCTCTTTTTCATGTGGTTAAGCCCATCACATGGACCAATACATATTTAACACCATTTCAGGGAAGGCTTAACAATATCCTGTGCTATATCACTTAGAGGAGGTCACATCAGTTTCAAAGGCAGCCTTTCACATCCACTGTATGACACTATTAAATCCCAATGTTTAAACCAAGATCTTATTAAGATTGCACAGCTAGACTAGAAGATACAATAGCATTTTACCTACAAAGCATTGTAAAGCATCTTGAACAGTTGGCTTCACACCGATGCTGATTTCAAAGATTTGCTACTTGACAGTCTTAATTAGTCAGCTGTATTCTAATAGACTGCTTAGCCTCCTCTGAACTCAAATTTCCTGAGTAGCTTGTCAGTTCAAAAAGACTTTATTCTTTGCATGGTGTCGGTTGAGGCTATTTTGCTCTACTAAATCGCTCCCAGATTATTTCTGTCAGCAGTATGTCAGTCTAGTAGACTCTTAAGCTTAAATCCCCCACTCATGTGAAAAGATCAAGTCTTGTACTTATTAACTGTTTAAAAAAAAAGAAGACTGCAGCTGTTAAATAATTGTAATATACAGCCTCATTACTACAGTTTGAAGTTTTCCCACCTCCCCTAATCGTTCAAGAGTCCTGCAAGAGTGATTCACCCTGTCACTGTACCATGAGTAGTCAAGGAGCTCTCTTCACTACTGCTTCTCATCATTTGTTTCTTTGTCAGAGTTGCAATCGAATTAAGTTCTGGAATCAAGACTAACCCCGTTTTCCTTGGGCTGATCCATAAAGGCTTTAAACAGAAGAAAAAAAAAAAAAACCCAAACAAAAACCCTAAAAATTGTGCGCAACAGACTCGCAGATCCTGGATGAAATACAAATCAGTCAAAACAAAACGCA
Source organism: Tricholaema leucomelas (assembly GCA_013400475.1). Classification (NCBI taxonomy): domain Eukaryota; kingdom Metazoa; phylum Chordata; class Aves; order Piciformes; family Lybiidae; genus Tricholaema lacrymosa; species Tricholaema leucomelas. The sequence continues at coordinate 38,431 of WAAF01004271.1, read as the reverse complement.
ACAAGACCACAAAATCCTTCATTTAGCAGGCACATTAGAATTTCTATTCCCAGTGATGACAACACTAATATTAGAATTTCAATTCCTAGTGACGTGCAGCTAAATGAATTAAGAGACAGGGGCAACAATCCTTCCATTTACATTACACGGAGTTCATCTAACCAATGTTTTCTGGAAGATATTTACAATGTATTACATACATTTGCAAATACATAGCTCACCAAAATGGTAGTTTCTAACTGTGCCTTGTTTATAATGTCTTAATTTTAAAAGATTTTGCTAAGATCTTTGCTATCAAACACTTCTTTTTGACTCACAACTTCTTGTTACTTGAGACACAGCAGAAAACCATGTGCAAAATTCATGAAGTCAGCCAGATAAAGAGATAGCATTTCTTTCTGAAAATCAATAACCCTTCAGTTAAGTACTTTGTTTTGAGACAAAAATTCTGTGTCCTCTGAGAGTTTCCATATGCAAGGATAATGCTCTGATTTCCATATCTTACAATACTTTGATGGGAAGTGTTCTCTGTTAGATCGGTTTAGGTTTTTCCCCTCTGGGTATGTATTAAATTCTCACTGGAATACAGACTGGATCTCAATGTCCCACTTCATAAGGATCTACTTCTGAGACTCCAATTCCCTAATTGCTGCATCACGTTAATATAATTCTGTCCAACTGAATGGATATTTAAACTTCTTACAGAAATCCATGGGATTAGCAAAGCTTCATTAGAAGAGGTTAAAAAATGTTCTTCCCCCTAGTCAAAAGCAAAACAATTCTGAAAAGCAGCACAGTCAACTCTGAAAAGGTGAATGGAGTCTACAGAGATGGGCCTGTTTGTTCTAAGGAACTGATTCATTCATAATTACTTAGTTATTGGAGGAAAGAACAGAACTTGACACAAATATCTTTTTTTGTGGGTGTTCATAAAGTTTAATTGTCCACTGTCCTGCCTTTAACAAACAAAACACAACCAAATAAAAACGCACCACTCAAATGCTGTCTCCAGATGAAAGAAAAAAAAAACTCTCACAAGAGTAAATGAAGCTGTGCTGCTAAAAGATGGTTTCATGAATCATTAGTTCTTCACCACAAGCTTTGGTTGCAAATTCCCTAATGAGAGGAGGGAACGCTCTGGAAACATTCTTGTGCAACCTGCTCTGGACAAACTTGCTTTAGCAGGGTGGGTTGGACTAGATGATCTCCAGAGGTCCATCTTCCAATTCCTACCATTGTGTGTTCCAGTGATGTGCTTAACTTCTTGCTACCCATGGCAGACAGTGATGATGGTAACCTGATGTACTGTGTTTGCATGTTGCTGCACACCACTATCACTACGAAACAAGAGGAAAAGAACCCAAAAAATCCAAAAACCCAGTTGCAGAGGTGACAGAAAGTGTTTCACACAGATTGTAACAAGCCATGATGCTTCTCTGAGGGCAAGTTATTTGTGTTCTGTACTGGAGAGCTAATGTCATTAGAGAACATAGAATTAATAGCTCTCATTAAAAGCATCTGGTGAATTTCACTGCTACAGTAACTGACCAACACAGAATGCCCAAGTACAAGGTAAAGTTGCATCCCTCACTCCTGTGTTTAGATTTTACAGAACAGGCTTTTTCTTTATTATACAATACAGTTCTTCCAGATCTTGGATATTTCTTTTCAGTGAATAAGTGTTGCTGTACTATGTTGTAACAGCATCTGCTAAGTCAAGATTCCTGCATTAGCAATGAAAAGGACAGTATCCTATACTGAAGGGCTTGAAATCTAACGAGCAACTTAAGGGGGCTGATAAAGATTTAGATACAAACAATCTACAGCATTAATGAAAAACAACACACACGTAGTTTTCCAAATCTGGTCAGATGTGCCATTAAATTTAAAACAAACCAACCGACCACAACCAACAAAACAAGAACAAAAACAGTAGGCTATTTCCCCTCATGTCACAGAATCACAGAAACATTCAGATTGGAAAACACTTCAGGGTCATCAAGCCCAACCCAGAACCCTACTCTATAAGGTTCACCCTAAACCATATCCCCAAGCACCACATTCAAATCACTTTTAAACACAGCCAGGGTTGGTGATTCCACCACTTCCCTGGGCAGCTCATTCCAATACCTGACCACTCTTGCTGGGAAAAAAAAATTCCTAATGTCCAGTGTAAACCTACCCAGTCGCAGTTGGAGGCCATTCCTTCTTGTTCTATCACTAATTACCTGTGAGAGGTGGCCAGCACAAACCTCTCCACAACGTCCTTTCAGGTAGCTGTAGACAGCCATATGGTCTCCCATCAGCCTGCTCTTTTTCACCCTAGCCAGCTCCAGCTCTCTCAGTCACTCCTCATAAGATTTCTTCTCCAGCCCTTCCCCAACTTCTTTGTCCTCCTCTGCACTGGCTCCATCACCTCCACATCTCTCTTGTAACGAGGTGCCCAAAACTGAACACGTATTGAAGTGTGGCTTCACCAGAGCTGAGTCCAAGGGGACAATTACCCCCCTGCTCCTGCTGGACACAGCATTTCTAGTCCCAGCCGCAATGCTGTTGTGGAGGCAGGGAATTAACATGTCTGATTCAGAAATATATATAAAAATAGAATTATTTTGTTTTCCTGAAACCTNCTTTCCCCAGTATCAATCAGGCTGAGCAGAAAATCATACTACTCACAAGTGAGCTAGGCTGTCTGAGAGAAAGGGTGGTCCAGGTGCTTGTCAGCTCTCTTTCAAAAGACATCTGAGGCTCGTTAAGGCTATTAAGCTTGCACAAAAGGGGTGCTTACAGTGGGGAGCTGTCCCAAGCAGGGACGGTCCTGTTTCTCAGGAGCTTGTCCTTCACAGCGCCAGGGGACTATCTCTGCAGGAACTATCCAGGTGGGGGAGCACCCAAAGGTGGGAAGCACCCCAATATTTATACCTTTCCTAGACAAAGAGTCGATTTACCATTTCCTAGGCACGAAGCACACAGCTAATCACCAGCCCGATTTCAGCGTGAGCATCTGCACAGGTCACTCCTCATGCCAGAAGGATCCTTTTCTCTCCCCACTTCAACCCTGCAAGGCAAAGGGGGGAATACAGGTTTTTTGGGCCTTTCCTCTTCCATTTAAACCACAGAGTGAGAGGAATTTTGGTGTATTTAGGACTCCAAGACAGATGCCATTGGCTTTCTTGGCCACCTGGGCACACTGCTTGCTCATATTCAGTTGCCATTTGTAACCTAGTTTGATACTGGAATACAACAATGGCTCCAAGTAGTTTTTAGAACATACATGCACAGAGATTACAGACTCAGCTTGCTATGTCTACATACATGTTGTATATAGTTACTGAATTAAACAGATTTACTTGATGACTGAACTCAGAAATTGTAACAGGCAATCACAGAATGTCAGCAGTTGTAAGACACTTGTAGAAATTGAGTCCAACCACCCTGTCAAAGCAGGATCACCTAGAACAGGTCACACCAGGTGGAATTTGAAAGTCTCCAGAGAAGGAAACTCCACAACCTCTCTGGGCAGCCTGTTCCAGTGTTCCAGTACCCTCACCATAATTAAGTTTCTCCTCACACTAAGGTGGAAACTCCTGTGTGCACTAGCTTGTACTGTTGTTCCTTGTCCTATCACTGGGCACCACTGAAAAGAGCCTGTCCCTGTCCTCTTGACACCTACCTGTCAGTTGTTTATAGTCATTGATCAGATCCCCTCTCAGCCTTCTCTTCTCCAGACTAAACAGCCCCAGAGCTCTCAGCCTTTCTTCACAGAAGGACTGATCCTTGTGCATTCTAGTTTATGAGCATTCCCATTCTTAAAGGCCTTTACATGATAGCCAACATATAAACCCTTCAGAGGAATTTGTGACTTAGAACTTCTTAACCGAAATAGTTGTCTTATCCCAGCTCAAATGTCTCAGGCAGCAGAATTTATTCAGTGCTAGAGGTTTTGAAGAGTCGAATCACAGAAGAAACATCAGTAAAAGTGGCAGCAGCCAATATATATGTATTATTTATATATATATGGATTTGAGGCTAATTGGAATATTTTAATGAGAGAAATTAGATCATTGGCTGTGAAAATGAAGTAATAGCAATGCCTACATTACCTATTGGTTTTGCTTAGAGATATAAAAACAAGAACACAAAGATAAGGTCAGTCAGTGGCTGACTGCTTGCTGTATTAACCTCCCTGCCTGAACCTGTGTAACTCAAATTAATCATTTCCTTCTTCTAACCTCTTACCGACCTTTCACAGCAATTCCTGCATATAAGGGGAATTCTGAGATAAAACAAGGAGTGGAAAGAAGGTGAGAGGTTGGTTGGGATACACTCTTGGGCAGTCTGTCTGCTCAAGAAGGGGTTCTGTATTTCTGTATTACTTTTAACTTGTATATTATTATATATAATTGTAAATATCTGTATATATTTTATACATGTATATNATGAGAGAAATTAGATCATTGGCTGTGAAAATGAAGTAATAGCAATGCCTACATTACCTATTGGTTTTGCTTAGAGATATAAAAACAAGAACACAAAGATAAGGTCAGTCAGTGGCTGACTGCTTGCTGTATTAACCTCCCTGCCTGAACCTGTGTAACTCAAATTAATCATTTCCTTCTTCTAACCTCTTACCGACCTTTCACAGCAATTCCTGCATATAAGGGGAATTCTGAGATAAAACAAGGAGTGGAAAGAAGGTGAGAGGTTGGTTGGGATACACTCTTGGGCAGTCTGTCTGCTCAAGAAGGGGTTCTGTATTTCTGTATTACTTTTAACTTGTATATTATTATATATAATTGTAAATATCTGTATATATTTTATACATGTATATATGCTTGTAAATTGTGCTACACTATAAATACAGCTTTGTTCCATAACTTCCAGCTGACTGAGTTAGTCTGGCGAATTCCTATCCATGTGGGGGCCTGGTAAGTCCCAAACCTGCACATAATATAACTCTCTCTATATAGTTACATTGATGCCACATTATCTACGTCTAGCCTCTACCACAGTCCCATATCCTGGAGATTTTCCCTCTGTATTCCTAAGAAAGGTTTAATCTGTACTGCACATGCTTCAGAAATACAATTTCTGGGAGTGAGCTGCCAAGAGAGCATCCAATTTGAATTAAAATTCAACACCATTAGTTAAGAGAGTAGAAATACAGCTTAATGTTTGTTGAAGCAATCACACAAAGATCCACTTAATTTCTGTTCTCTAAGATGACTATTTAAAACTAGCACTTTGGAAGACAGTATTTAGGAAAATCTTAGTAATTATTTTCTTCTTTAATATTATTTTAAAAAATAATATTAAACCAGTTGTAAAATTGTAATGCTGCCATAATAGTAAAATAAAGAAGTGGTCTCTGTAGCGGTAAAACAGACAATGCATCTACTACAGGATGATTTTGGGGGAGTAGAAGGAGACAAGAAGCTATGTTGCTGAATACTAAATTCTATGCTTTAGAAACTTTTCAAGGTCATCCTAAATGTTAGTCTTTGTCCTATCACTGATCATACACCCCTGATCTGAAATTTACAGACACTTGCAGGAATATGATCTGTTCAATTACCTCCTCTAGAACAGACATTATTGCCCATAAAAAGTCTAAATGGCACAAAGTGGTAAGAGGCATGGGGGCGTGGGGGTGTGGAGAAGTACATAAAACATTGCATACAGTAGCAGAGGCAGAACTTTGCAGTTCTGAAAGACAACCTTAGGCTTCTGTTTCTCAATCCCAAATGAAGCTATCAATGTATTTCTCATTAGGTGAGGGGAGAATGAAAGAGGGGAGAAGAAAATGGAAAAAGCTTTCCCACCAATACACACATAGGCAGTGAAGAGTTGAAGCATTTATCTGTGACAAAGTTCAGCTCTTCAAATGAAACTGTCCCCATTCCTCATTGCTCACCCCATTATACTCATCATATCCCTCAATATGTAAGACTGACAGCAAGGTGCACCACTGGATGCTGATTCACAGCCAGACAATTTCTCCTCTGCAGAACAGCAGAATAAGGCATCTGTGGAAAGACTGAGACACACACACACACAACTAACTGTAATATACCTGTGTTACCATGTCAGACATCATAGTAAATGTCACAAAGAAGGTAAGCTTCTAGAAGCTTTCATTACCCTTAGTTCAATGAAATAACACAAATCTGAGCACTCTGGGTTTCGTTCCCACACTCACAGAAGTTTTTGCATCCCAGAAGATGAAAAACATCCTGGGCTGCATCAAAAACTGCATGCCCAGCCGATGGAGAGAGGTGATTCCGCATCTTTGATCTGGTGAGACCTCAGCTAGACAACTGTATCCAGCTCTGCAGCCTTCAGTACAGGAAGGACATGAACCTGATGGAGTAGGTCCAGAAGAGAGCTATGAAAATAACCAGGGGTTTGGAGCAACTCTGCTATGAGAACAGGCTGAGGAAGCTGTTGTGGGGGGCTCGAAGGCCCGAAAACAGGCTTGTTTATGCATTGCCCTGCCTGGACATGTTTTTCTGCCCAAACCAGGGGTAAACACATTAAATGGATAAAAGGGGCACAATAGGCCTGGTGCCATAAAGTCTGGGCTGCCCAGGGTCCAGGTTGTATAATGTGGTTGTAAACATGTCTGTGTAAGCCCATGCACCCAGCTCGTGCTTTTCAGGTGCTAGACCTGTGTGTTTACCATATTTGGAAAGTCCAGGCCTGAGGCTTTTGCCTATTATAGTAAACTTTGGCTAACTGCCAACCTGATTGGTTATTCTGGTGTCCAAAGGGCCATTAATCTCAGCCCACATTTGATAAATAGAGGCACACAGGTAAACAATGTGTTCACACTCAGGTTCGCCTGCTTACTTGCTCAGGTTCACCTGCTCACTTGCTCACGCTCTCTCACTCGCTCATTATTAGGCCTAGACTCACCAGCACTGCTTATGCCTATTTGCTTTGCTGTTATTATGGAGAAAGAATCTCCCATAGTCTCCCAGCCAGCTGTGCACATTTGCACACCACTGCGGTGAGTTACCAGGACCAGGTCCTGTATTGCCTGCCTTTACCTATGGAGCTCAGTCTCCCATGCAGCCGTGCATCCTATCGCACCCCCACTGCCTTATCACTGCCTGGTAAGCACTACTGCCACCAAAATTACCAGGAGCAAGCCCACTTGTCTGCACGCGATTGGCCTCTGTAGCCAGCATGAGACCGTGCTCAGACTGCACGACATCCTACTCCTTCTGCACCTGAGGTCCTGCCAAGAGTCCCTGGACAGAGTATCCAGAGTAAGCCAGGAGACAAGGGCAGAGATTGCATCCTTTGCCAGGACAACAAGGTCAGAGACTGTCCATTTCCCCAGAATCTGGGAAGATTCTCCTTTCCCCTGAAGCTGGGAGGATTCCAGCCTCAAAGCCCACGGGCAAAGACTCCCCTGAAGTTTGGGCACTAGTGATAGGCTGTGATGTAGCCCCAGAGGGTGATTGATCATTAATAAGATTTTGTAAGTAAATGCTTTAATGCCTCTGTAATTTCTATTGCCTCCTGCCATAGAGCAGAAAGAGCCTGAAGCCCACCTGCTGGGCAAGTAGAATATTGACCCCAAGCGGCATTTGCCATGGGGAAATCTCTCTCTGTTTATAGTTTGAATGTGTGCTAGTTATTATAATAGTTAATGTTTGATATATTCCCATAATGTCTTTCATAACCATGTAAGAACAGATATTAATATTAAAATTCATTGATTGGGGGTGGCAGAGTTCAGAATATTGAAGTTAATAAATATATGTTTTTATAAAATATCCTCTCACATAATTAATTTCTCCCCTCCACCACAATCGGCGTAGGTGGCAGAATCCCCCTCCCTGACAGGAGCTGTGGTTGTTCAGCCTGGAAAAGAGAAGGCTTTGGGGAAACCTAATGATGACCTTCTAGTACCTGAAGGGGATCTGCAAAATGATCGAGACAGACTGTTTACAAAGGCCTGCAGTGATAGGACGAGGGCAATGGCTTCAAACTAGAAAACAGTAGATTTAGAATAGATATTAGGAACAAGTTCTTTACTATGAGGGAGGTGGAACACTGAAACAGGTTGACCAGGAGGGTGGTTGGGGCCCCAGTCCCTGCAGACATTCAAGGTGAGGCCCAGCAGGGCTCTGGGCAACCTAATCTAATTGAGGATGTCCCTGCTGACTGCAGAAGAGGTTGGACTAGACGACCCTTGGTGGTCCCTCCCAGTCCAGACTTCTATGAGCCACATGAAGTCAAGTGCTGCATTCCCATCATCCCCACTGTGAATTTATGAACAATTCTTGGTCTGTTATCTCCAGATTATATCAAAAGCACATAGTGAGTTTAAATCTAAGTCTACTCACAAGGAAGTGCTTGTGAACAGCTGTACCTTTTAGTCATATTTCAGTTAAAATGCAGCCATTATGATGTGTAGGATAGTGTGTTATTTCTTTTTCTTCACTGCACTACCTCATCTCTGCCAGTTTTATCTCATTTTGTTCCATTTTAAAACAAGACCATTCCAAATGACTGATATTAAACCTGTTGCTCTCCAGTTTTAATTTAACTTGCTTCCTGTGCCATCAATAAATTCAATAGAAGGTTAGATATGTTGGAGGTGTGCAGAAAACCAAGCTGCAGCCTGCTTTCCTGGATGTGTTTACATGCACTATTATAGTTTAATCGGCTTTCTAATTTCTAAAGCAATGCATTTTTCCTCCTCTGTCATTTAGCTTGAATGCATCATGTTCACAAATGCTGATTGCTTTTCTGCTAGGGATTTCAGCCATCTGTGCTAACACAGTTGCTGGGAGAGTCACATACAATAGGAAAAAGAGATAATAGTCATTAACATGAAACAACAATAAAATACCTAAATCTGCAAGCTCCAACTTTGCCTGCAGTTTATGATTAATGAAAACTAGTGCTTACTGAAAGCTGATTATGTGTTTCACTCTGTGTGAAGCCTGAGGGCTTGAGGCTTAGAACACTAAAATCCTTCAAATTCCTCCCAATTTAATGTCTCTCCCCAATTAACTTTGCAGATTGAATCATTGAGTCAGCAGAATCAGTGCAGCACAAGACATTAGAATGGATTTGCCTCTGTCTTGCTAAAAAAACATCAGTTGGTGGTCACAGCTGATAAACCAACACAGGACAACACAGCACCCTCAGAAAAATTACATTTTCCTTGAAACCTGTGAATTTTGGAGTTCAAAGTACTGCTTGCATACTTAACTAAGATTTGCTTAGAGTTGGGTGAAGGCAATGTTTCATCTCTGGGCTAAGAAAAAAAGAACATAAAATTCAAGAGAGACAGGGATCTCCTGGAGAAAGTTTATCTGACAGCTACAAGGATGACTGGGCAACTTGAACATCTCTGCTATGAATAAAGACTGAGAGACCCAGGGCTATTCAGTCTTGAGAGTAAAAGGCTGAGACGGGATCTGACCAACATCTTTAAATATCTCAGAGGTTGTGTGTCAAGATGAAAGTGAGGGTCTTCTCAGTGGTGCCTGCTGATGGAACACTAGGTTCAAGCTGGAACATACGAAGCTTCACCTCAACATGAAGAGAAATTTCTTTATGACAAGGGTGACAGAGCACTAGAACAAGCTGCCCAGAGAGGTCTTCCTTGGAGATATTCAAAACCCACCCAGACACACTACCGCGCAGTGTGCTCTAGGTGATTTTGCTTTGAAAGTAGGCTTGGATTAGATGATTTCCAGAGGTCACTTTAAACCCAAACATTCTGTGATCCTGTGAAAATTGTGTGTGCTGCAGCTGCGACTGCTATAGGAAGAGCTGGGGTGCAAGCAAGGAGCTTACAAGAGGAAGGCAAGGAGTGTAAGAGGTACGGGCAAAAAAAATTACCCTAAACAACCAACAAACTACATATCTCTTTCCTTTATCTTTTTTTCTCAACAGTTCCCTCAACGTTTTATTGTTGAATAATGAGCCTAGATGAACGGCAGGTACATTACCAGATTAAATTGGAACACTGCTGGTGATCCTGTCAAGACCACAGCTGAGGAAGCACTCTGCTTAAAAATACCCAGCATAATGTTCTTATTGTCATGAGTGTTGGGAACTTGTAGGAGCTGCAAGGTCTGCCAGGCCAGCAGCCAAAGACAAATTGGAAACTGGCCACTACAAACATTTGATGCAGATTGTGCAGAGTAATGGGCTGCAGGACCACACTGTCTGTACAGTCAGAAACAAGGTGGAGGTGCCACCAAAATAGACAGTACCAGAGAGAAACAGAGCATGTCTGTGAAAGAGGTAGTTAACTACCTAGTGATCACTTAAAAAAAACCCACACCATCCCTCTCACCTCCACTTCATGTCAAGTTTTGCTGTTTTCTCTGCTGCTCCATGCTGTTTTCTGACCTTATTTGGGTCATTGCAATGAGCAGAAGATAAAAAGGTGATGTTTCCTGCTTGTGTAGCAAGTACCCGTGTGCAGAAAGAAGATGGCACTAAAAGATGAGCAATCAACCTTGTTCAACTCCTAGCACATAGACCTATGCCTAAAAAGGCTACATTTTAGGGATATGGACTTGTTTTGGTATTCTGGGGGCTTTTTTTGGGGGGATGGGGATGTTTGTCTTTGGGGCTTTTTTATTTTGGGGGGGGGTAGTGGGTTTGTTTTGGTTGGTTGGGGGGTTTGGGTTTATGGTTTTGGGTTTTTTTTCTTTTCCTTTTGGTTCTTGAAACTGATTAAATTCCTACCCATCTACCAGGTCTTTAAGAAAAGGATAATGACAACTTCATGACTGGCAGCTCCACAAAAGCTCCATTTCTCAGTAATTTATTTTAATATGTGCTTTATTTCCCATCCTCCAGTATTTCACTGAACAGAAGAAAGCAGTGTTAAGAAGATGCCTATCCAAATGAAAAAAAAAAATAATCCTAAAAAATGTTCCTTTGGTGATCCTCTGAAATGACTGACAGCCTATAATAATCCCAATGTAAGGGAATCCAAGTTGGAGTTAAAATTAAGTCCTTAAGTTATTTGGTGATTTACTTACTTTCAACTTGCACAAAGAATCAGAAAATTCCAAATTATCTCTGTGAAGTTAATTATATTTCATTAATAAAATATTAAACATTACTCACAGCACATAAAATTAATTAAATATCACATTACAGTCTCAGCTGTGCAACAACTATGTTCAGAGACAACAGAAAAAGACAAAGATTTTGTCTCCAAGCTCTGTCTGCTCTGTTTTTAAAACAAATAAATTCACTGTCCATTTATAATTAAATATAATAGATATAAAACAATAACCCTAGGAGAAGTTTGCTCTCCAATATTTCTTGGTTTATGATGATTATTTATTACACTGTTTCCCATTCATACACATTCAGCCTCTTCACATGGTCCCTTTCAATGTGTCATCTGTACTGTAAGAAAACACTGACCATTCTACTCTGCTATGGAGAGATCTCATCTGGAGTATTCTGTCCAGCTATGGGGCACCCAACATAAGAGACCTGCTGGAGTGGGTCCAGAGGAAGATCACCAAGGCAGCTCCAGCTCTCTGGTCATGAAGAGAGGCTGAAAGAATTTGGGCCTTTCAGCCTGAAGACAGGCTGAAAGAATTTGGGCTCTTCAGCCTGGAGAATAGAAGGCTCCAAGGAGACCTTATAGCTACATTTCAGTATCTGAGGGGGACCTAGAGGAAGGCTAGGGAAGGACTGTTTAGAAGGGCTTGGACTGACAGGACAAGGGGACATGCTTTGAAACAGGAACAGGGTAGATTTATGTTGGATATAAGGAAGTCCTTTACAATGAGAGTGGTGAAACACTGGAACTCTTTCAGAATAACTTCCTTCATCATCTGTATTCTAACAGAGTACAGCATTTTCTCATGTATTGATATCAGTGGGGAAATATTTTAATTACTTGACTCTCCAAGGTGAAGAGGACGAAGGGGACAGGGAACAGCAGGGCCTTTCTGCAGCACTTGTCACCCATGCAGCAGCTGTAATCCACTAATGTACAGAAATGGCATTCCCCAGACTTTCATCTGGAAGGCATAAACATGCCAGCTCACCCAGAAAGCTTCTGAAGCAGATCTAGCAGCAGCAGCCAGATTGCTGAGGCTCTGCTGCCTTCAGCACAGTGCAGGGGATATCTGCCTCATGGCAGAGGAAGGGAGATGAGTGTTCTCCCCATCAGCTAAGGAACTTGGGTACAGGAGTTACTTGAGAACTTAAGCAATGAGTTGGACAACACAACTTTGATTAGCCTGTATGCAGAGGACTGAGTCCTTGCTTCTATAGGTTTGGTTTTGGGTGTTTTTTTTTCTAAATCTGAGGAGCTCATGAAATAAGCTTTGCAGAGTACAAGGAGCCTGTACAATTTGGGAGCTCCAACCATATTGTGACAGTAGTCTATCTAAAATGTAGGGTTTGATGGAATGCTAACTGATAGCACTAAAATTTGCTGTTTGTTTATGAAGTTGTTCAAAAGATTTTGACTTTTGGGATGAGCATTAAGCCCAGGGACTCAGGATTCAGGTCTGCTCTAGAATGCTTTACCAGCCAGAGACCTTCAGTACAGCCAGAGCTTCCAGGATCTTCAGAAACAGTTTAAAATCTCAAGGTCACAATCTTGAATGGAATTTATTTCATTAAAAAAGTTTCCTTATATAAAAATATTTTGAGACTTTGAACTTGCTAAACAGGAGCACTTGATTTTCTGTACTTTAAACACACATTTCTACAAAACATGGGAAGAAATGAAGAGTCAGATATATGAGATCGAAGAAGATAGCTCATACTGAACTCTGGTGTAAGTCTGTCAAACAACAACAAAAGAAAAGATATTAATAATAGTACATTAGTAAGCATGAACAATCTTACTATAAGAACATCAGTGCCACACATGCTCCTAGTTTGCATTTGGAAAAAATCCAGAAAGACCAGACTAGCCGTGCTGCAAGATTGATGCAATCCTTTCCCTCTCCTATCACAACACAGAAAGCTCTTGGTGAAAACAAAATCTTTAGAATACAAATTAAGACAGTTACGTGAACATACAGAATTGATTTTCAATAATTCCTTGAAGCCTGGAGGGACTCCAAAAGCTGTAGCTATATTTAAAACAAGTAAGCAAGATGACTCAGGCAACCTCTGCCCCATCAGTTTGAGTTCCAAATAAAGTGACTGAACTCTGCCCTTCATAGGCATTAATAAAGCTTTCAGTAAGACTGCGTAAGACAGGCATGGTTAGGGCAGCTAGATTTTGTCTGATGACAGTTTGGTTTAGGCATAAAGGCTCTGAGGTACACAGGTGAGATGCTTGGCATTTCAGCTTGTTCCCTCATACCAGTTGGGTCATTCAGCCAGGCTCCATTTCCTGTTCATCACTACAGTAAGGGCATCCTCAGTGAGTTGTAAATGGTGTCCTGATTTGCCTGGGTTAGAGGAACCAAAACACAGCTGGCATGCCCACCTCATTGCCACTGCCTTTCTGGTCCCGTATTAAGGATTATATCCTCTCACAGAGGAGCACTTAAGACAATGGCAACATTGCCATTGCCCCTTGTCCTGTCACTGCAAGCACTTGAGTGCAGAAACTGCAGATGATCAGCAACACCTCTCTGGATCTGGCCCAAATAATTTACACAAAATCACTTCAGCAACAGCTAAGAAAAGTGATTTTTTGTCATCAGAGACTGTTGCAACATTATTTCCCACAGTTCCTCATTTTAATTTCAATATTTTAACAAGTTTTGCATAAAGCTTAATTATAACAAGAAGCAAAGGTTGTGTTCTTTGAAGTCCTAGGTAGTCATTAAGAGCTACTGTGGTAAAAAGAAGAAAAAACAGTTGTAAGAGGTGTAAGTGCAATTTCCCAGCTTCTCTTCTCCTGTTTTAGTAAAGAATACTGACAAGCATTCTACACCTGCCAACAAAAGAAGAGTTAATCTACACTTTTCAAACACCATTATGGTACCATTAATGTCATTCAGGCTTCAGTTTAAGGAGAGTTCACTCATGATTAATCAAATATGTCAATGAGCTCATTGGTTTTGCATACAAATAGGAAGGCTAACAGGACTCCAAGCCAGTCAAGCTGACACCTTACCACAGACTTCCAACAGCTTCATTGTAAAGAATCAGATTCCACTCTTTTCCCAACTGTCTGTTACCAAAAAATCACTTTATACATAGTGCCATCAATCCAAGCCCATCACTTCACGTGCAGATATTTAGCATTGATAGCATCACAGCAGGGATAAAATTGAGCAAAATATTCACAGCACCTTTGTAATTAAGCTGTTAACAGGTTTTTAGAAAATAGAACATTTCTTTACAGTAAAATTATTATTGCTTCTAAAAATGTGCCCATTTCCAGTAATAGATAAATGGGAATTCTGTCTTTCTCTCAAGTATTGGAGAGCTCTGGGGGCAGGATCAGAATTTCAGGTATTTAAGCAATGAATGGAGGCATTATGGCCCAAATCTGACCAAGTTCAGGCATCAGATTTAGAAGTTCATTTACTGTAGGGTAAAAAAAAAAGAAGTAACCTATACTGCCTCCATCATCCATATATAAGTTCAGTTTTGGACAGATGCTCAGTTTCTCTGTACTACAGCTAGGTGGCATCTCAGGAAGTCTCAGAGTCACAGGTAATCAAGCAGTGCTGGGAATAGTCAGGGTAGGGCTATGGATGAAAATCTTCACCTGTCCAAACTGATATGGATTTGGTTCAGGAGCTGTTCTGAGAGCTCTCTATCTAGCAGTAACAACAACTGCAGAGGCCCAATACCAACCATGTGATGCAGGTGAACATCGCCATGTCCTGACTTCTCTCCACACTAACTCAAGAGCACAAAAAAGTGGTGGTATCCCAAGAAAGAAGCTAGTAGGGAGGACAAGTCTTGCAGAAGGATGGTATTTCCCTGCAAATCTGATGTTTTCCTCTGCTCAGCAGAGCTGGAACTAGGTAATGGGAGTGCCTGCTCCCTTGCATACAGGGTAAGAAAGTCAGAGGTGGAGCAGGCATCAGAGAGGAAACAACATTCAGCAGAGAGATGAGGTGCATGCTCTATCTATCCTTCAGTAAGTTTTGACCATCAGGTTGTCAGACTTGAGTTCCTGGGCAACACTTACTAGGCAGTTACATAAAATAAGCTGCAAGACAGGTGCAGGAGTAGGTCTTTGCCTAGCCTATCTTCAAAGACATACGGTTAACACTCCAGGAGGAATGGCCTTGAATTCGACACTTGACCTCAGGTGGTCTGGACCCCTCCCCAGGGGTGGGTCTGGACACCGACCAGGTGATGGTTAGCCCACTCCCCCCTTCCTGTCCCTTAAAAGCAGGGGGACTTCCTGTCTCTCGCTCTCTGAGTCTCTCTCTCTCGACCACTTCGCAGCTCTCAGAACCACACTCCAGCTCTCCCTGCATCTCTCCACACACATGGTCACCACCATCACAAACTTGGGTTGTATTCATACCTTTTTGTATTTGTTATTCTTCCTTCCCTACACCTTTTGTAATCTCCTTACCTTTGATACCCTTTTAAGTTATTGTTAAACTTTTCCTTTTTAACTTCCAAATCGAGTGAGACTGATTTATTTGGGTGGGCTTACCTTTTCCTCTCACTTCCAATTCCTTTCTTTGGGGAAGGAGGGAGGGGAGAGGGAAAGGCAATTTTATAAATTGTCATCGGTTCTATCAAAATCATTAGAGTCTCTGGGAATTTAAATTAGAACCCCGGACAGCCAGGCATGCTGGGATAAATACCAAACACTCAGAAATCAGGTGAGGAATCCCATTGCTTTTACCAAACAAGATTTTAATTTCAGTGCTGGTATCTAGACTCTTAAGTTATATTTGTTAAGGATAGTTCCACTAACATGACCATTTTTAGTCATCAGATCTTCAGTATTTTTACTAACAGCAGCAAATATACTTGCCTTTGGGGATAACCACTCCACTACTACTTTTACTCCAGTATTCATGAATATCAATGAGCTTGCTGCTAAGGGCAAGACTTGCAGGTGCAAGAAGGCAAAAAGAAAGGGCAACAGTGAGGAAAGTAACCATCTTAGAATAGAAGATCACAGGATGCTAGCGGTTAGAAGGAACCTCTGGACATTGAGTCCAAACCTGTCAGAGCAGGACCATAGAATCCAGAGCAGGTCACACAGGAACTCATCCAGATGAGGCTTGAAAGTCTCCAGAGAAGGAGACTCCACAGCCCCTCTGGGGAGCCTGTGCCAGTGCTCTGGGACCCTTACAGCAAAGAAGTTCTTCCTTAGGTTGAGGTGGAAATTCCTGTGCTGCACTTACATCCAGTATCCCTTGTGCTATCCCAGAGCACAAGTGAGCAGAAGCTGTCCCTGTCCTCTCCTTCCTGACTCCCAGCACTCAGGTTTTGATAGACATTGATCAGATCCCCTCTCAGTCTTCTCTCCAGACTAACCAGCCCCAGGGTTCTCAGCCTTTCCTCATCAGTCAGTGCTCCAGTCCCTTCAGCATCCTCATAGCCCTCCCTTGGACTCTCTCCAGTAGATTCATAGTCCTCTTGATCCGAGGAGCCCAGAACCGGATGCAGTAATCCAGGAGAGGCCTCACCAGGGCAGAGTAGAGGGGGAGGAGAAACTCTCTTGATCTGCTCGACGCACTCTCAACGCACCCCAGGATCTCATTGGCCTTCTTGGCCACAAGTCCCATGGAGAACTTCTTGTGCACCAGGACTCCCAGATCCTGCTGCATGGGTGAGAAAAGAGTGCTTTGTGTCATATTTTAAATAACTTTCAAGTTACTGAAAGATGAGGACCTGCAGAACCTCTCTTGCAGTCATTTTATTTGCTAAAACTTTCCTACTGATATCCTTACAAATAAATATGCTATATCATGGAGAACAGATGAAAAGCCATATTGGATAGAAATATAAATATCTTTATACCTACAGCCCTCAATTTGCACTTCAATGCTAAATATACACATTTCATTTAAGCTGATGTCAGGGGAAAACACAAAAGGGTACAAAAACAGTGAAACATGTACGTTTTGAGAAGCCACGGTAACAGAAAATCTAGGTATAATCTCTAAAAAATTAAGAAAAATATGCTATGCCTTGGGAAATTGTACCTTCATACATTATGTCAAAGATTAAAACATGCATCATTGATTTAGCTAGCTTAAAGCAAATGAGACACATGGAAAGCCAAGAAAGTAAGTTTTAAGGAATATTCATTAAGCTTAACTAAGTAAAATACAGTTTGTAACACAGAGTAGCTTCCATAATTTATATGTATTCAGCTTTCAGATTTTCATTACTGGGTATTTTTAAACCTTAATGGCAAACAACAAAAAAAAAGTCCTAGTATAAGAAATCAGATCCATGGGAAGAAAACAAAATTACATATACACATAGACATATAAATATATATACATGCACACATATATACACTTTTTAAAAATATATATACACACACATAGAGATATGTATACACAAAGTCATATCCATTTGCCATTATGGTCTGTTCACACCATAATATTGCTGAGAAACATCAATTTGATTCTCTGCTTCAAGCACGGAATTAAGATTTATGAAAAAAGAAAAATTTAGAGTCAGATCAAATTCAAGTCTGCCTGTATTAAAATGGGAAATACCTAAGAAATGCTCTTAAACTCCATATAATAAATAAAATCAATCTTGCATTGTTATTTATGTTACTCAGGAAGAGGCCTTGAGTGCTTGAACTTGAATCTGAGTTCAGCATGTATGGGTGGGAGCAACCCATTTATTATTTGTGGTTTTGTGTATTTGTTTTATTTATTTATTATGATGTGTGACATCAGAGGAGTTAGTTGCAAGAGTCACTTTACCACCATTTAGACAAGCTGCCATGATGGGTGTTCTTCGTCTTCCTTGTTTTGCTTTTTTCCTCATAAACCAGTCACCCTTCCTTCTACTAAGGCTTTTTGTTCCTTACTATGATGACTTGCTATTGTGCTAGTTTGAGGCCAATTGAAATATTTTAATGAGATAAATTAGATTATAGGCTGTGAAAAGAACGCAATCATGATGTCTACTTCACTCATAGGTTTGCTGAGATGTATAAAAGCAAGGACACAAACACAGATAAGACAGTTTTGTCTATTGGGGCCTGTGTTTCCTTCCTGGGTTTCTGCTGTTCTGCTTGGATCTGTGTAACCCAACTAATTTTTCTGCTTCTAACCCCGCCTTGTCAATCCTCCCAAATCACCTTGCACATTAGGCAGACTCTGGGATAAGGTAGAGGGGTGAAAAGAAGGTGGAAGGGTGGTTGTGAGCCCCTCCTAGGTGGGTAGATTTCTGGGAGGGGTGCAGTGTTTCTGTATTACTTTTAACTTGTATGTTTCTGTATATACCTGTAAATATTTGTAATATATTGTAGATATCTGCTTGTTTATTGTGCTAAGCTGTGAATATAAAGCTTCATTCCTTAACTTCCAGCCAGCTGAGTCTAGTCTGGGTGAATTCATTCGCATGTGGGGGGCTGGTAACTCCCAAACCATAACAGCTGTTCAATGAGATTATCTCAACCTCATCCTTTGCAGGACCAGTTGCAACAATCATGTAGGAATTCCAACTCATTCATTATGAACTGAGAATTCAAGAAGCAGCAAAAATGATTTGTTACCATTATCTCTTTCATTATCATGTATCCATTACATCTACACATCCAAGCACTCACCACTTAGTTGAAAAGCTTAAGCTAGGCACTGGTACAGAACACAAAACACCATGCAATGGAATTACCACATGCTCCAAACTGGAAGGCAAACAGTACACTGGTTGGCAGATTGGGCATTTCCAAACTACAGCCAGACTACTTGCAGAGAGCATAAGGAGACTGTCCCAAGGAACAGAAATGTAGCTACACACACTATTATTATAAAGCTGCAACAAAACCAGGTGGAGATCAATTCTATTGTTTTGCCAATAGTTTTCACTCTAACTGTACCAACATGACCTGAATTCAAAACCTTAGTCTGAGAAGCTGGTTTGGACAAAATTTCCCTTAGCCAGGTCAGCAACCTCTCAGTGTTAACTGCTTTTATGTAGCAAAAATAAGCATACAGAGTCACCATGGTTCTGTCTAGTAAATTAAGCAACATTTACTTTTTTCACTCTTCATAGCAGGGATTATTGCTTAGTAGCTTTTTGTTTTTAAAGTCTATTGACTTTGAGATGTGCTCATGGCTGTTACACTACTTCTGCTTCCACATTCCTTCTTCCCCTCAGCCTCACAATGAAGACATGGCATGTGTGGCTGCTTGAGCTAGATTCCTAGCTCAGACATTAAAAAAAAATCGGAACAGAGAAACTCAGAAGTGGAAGCTCTGAGTGGAGAGGTGAACATTCCAGGGATAGGCCATATTATGACAACAATGGATACGTTAATATAATTTCATTGGAGCATCGAGAGCTTTATGTCTGGAAGTACAGCTTGTATCTTCCCCTGGCTGCTGCTGCTGCTTATGGTGTGCCCACTGCTGTCTTCCCCTGACACTGTTTTGGCTGCTGCTACTTTTGCTGCTTCATCACCACTTGACCCCTTCCCCATCTTCATTAAAGTTATTACATTTCTGTAGTAGTTTATTCTCCTTATACTGTTATATTTAAACTATAAGAAATACAATTTAATTTCCCCTGACTTTCCAAAAATCTGTGTTTTAGTGTAGATCCACCCTAAGCCAGGACATCATGATAGAAGGAAGGATATTTAGAACAACCGATCTAAATTCCTTTCTTTTCCTTCTCCTGTTAACCACAGCTTCATTCCAGTAGCATTAACTCAAAGGGTTTATTGTACACTTTTTTTTGCACTGCAATTTTGGCTAAGTTAATAAATCAGTTACCCACATTCACGTCCATTTTGATTAACCACCACCATCACAGGTCATCTGAAAGCTTTTCTGAGGGCAACATCTACAGCAGCAGCAGCAAAGATGTAGATTTGATAGATCCAAGGTCTCTGAGGTTACTGCAGATCAGTATGTTGTGGAGGGCCTGTAGGCCCAAAAATAGGCTTATTTTATGACTTACTTTGCCTTGCCTTGCCCCCCCCCAAACCAGGGGCAAACACATTAAAAGCACAATAGGGTAAAATAGGCCTAGGTGCCATGAAGTCTGGCCTGCCTAAGGTCCAGATTGTAAACAAGTTATATAAGCAGGTTGTAAACATGTTGCATAAGCCCACGCTGTCAGCGGGTGGCCCAGCCTATGCTCTCCCCATATTTGGAGGTACCAGGCAAGTGATTTCGCCTATTATGGTATTGTTTGGCTGACTGCCAAACCCTGATTGGTCACTAATGGCCAATAGGCAATTAATCTCTGGCCCACAGCTCATAGATGAGGCACACATGCTCTCACTTGCTTCTGCATGCTTCTGCATGCTCTCACTTTCTCTGATTCCATTGCAGCAGCTTCACTTTCTTGCACTCTTGCTTCACCAGTGTGCTCACACTCAGGCCCCGTGCTCACGGTTGCTTACATTAGGGCACACCTGCTTATTATTAGATTTAGACTCACCGGCCTACGTGCTTATGCTGTTATTATGGAGACAGAATCTCCCAGCCAGCTATGGTGAGTTACAAGGAGCTCAGACTCCTGTGCAGCCATGTATGCCCGCTGCTTTCATTACCTGGTGAACACTATTGCTGCTGAGATACCAGGACACAGACCTTGCACGTGATCGGCCCCTGCCAGCCAGCATGAGAACTGTGCTCAGACTGCACGGCATCCTACTCCTGCACCTGAGGTCCTGCCAACAGTCCCTGGACCAGTCCCTGGACAAAGCATCCAGAAGGAGCCAGGAGACAAAGGGCAGAGATTGCATTCCTTGCCAGGAGAACAAGGTCAGAGACTGTACTCATTTCCTCCAGATAGATGGGAAGATTGCATCCCTTCCCCAGAAGCTGGGAAGATTCATCTCCCCTAAAGCTGGGAAGATTTCCTTTCCCCAGAAACTGGGAGGATTCCAGCCTCAACAGGTCCATGGGCAAAGTTCCCCTGAAGGCTTGGACATTACTAATAGGCTGTTGACATAGCCCCGGAAGGTGATTAATGATTATTGATGATTAATCAGAATTGTGAGTAAAAGCTTTAATATCTCTGTACTGTCTGTAATATCTATAATCTCCTGCCATAGAGCAGAAAGTGTTCCAGCCCACTCTGCTGGGCAAACAGTATATTGACCCCAAGCAGCANTAGGCGGCAGAATCCCCCTCCACGACACAGTACAAAGTTTACTGCACAAGAAAGAGTTAACCAAGTCATCTCCAAGTACTATAGTATGCAAAAAGTGAACTGCTCACAATTAACAAATATAGTTTGTCATGACATCTCACAGCCCCTGCATTTTAAAATATACTGCACATTTAGGCTGGTGGCTTTCCTTGGAAATTTAATTTAGATGCATTTTTATTTCAGTGAATTCTGATAGTTGCTGTGCAGTTCTTGGAAGTGAAATAAGATACAGGATATTTTATGGATGGAAGAATGTCAAAGTAAGCCCAATGTGGAACTAAGTTTTAGAAATGTCTTGTCAGGGACTAGAGCCAGGCCAGCCAGATGCTCTCTGTGAACTCCTTTCTCAAAGGGAATAGAAAGGGAATAAGGGACAGTGACTGATGAATTGGAAAAGAAAACTAAACCAGCTAATAATAAATACAGATACATACAAAACCCCAATACTGAATCCAGTTCCATGATGGCAGTTTGTCACCATCACTGATGCTGCAGCAGAAGTCTCAGACTGGACGCAGCAGCAGACAGGAACTGGACTCAGGAACTCATGGACTGGGATTGAAAGCATAATGGAGAGAGACTTCCTTGGATGTTGGCTATTTGAAGAAGCAGCTTTACCCTCATGATCCCTCAGTTTTGTAACAAATATGACATCCAAGGAATGGAAACCCTTGTTGGTCAGTTTATGGTCACTTGTCCTGTTCACTCCTCCCCATAGGTGTGGCCTTTAACTCTGCATCCCTAATCCAATACACAAGATTCAGCACTGTCCTTGCTCTGCCCTTGGCAGTAACTGTAACCATCAGCATTCGCACTGCTAGCAGCAGCCACTGACTGTGAAGACATGCACTGAGCTGCAGAAAGTGCAGTTACTTAGCAGAGACTGAGCAGAAAAGTCAAACCACTGATCAGAATCAGTTCTGCTCTAACTCACGGAAACAATCAAGGGGCTGGAGCACCTCTGCTATGAGGACAGGCTGAGGGAACTGGGGTTGTTCAGCCTAGAGAAGGCTCTGGGTAGAGCCAATAGCAGCCTTCCAATACCTGAAGGGAGCCTACAAGAAGGATGGAGAGAGGCCACTTACAAAGGCCTGCAGGGATAAGACAAGAGGCAACAGCTTCAAGCTAGATAGGAGCAGATTTAGAGTGGATGTTAAGAACAAGTTCACCATACCACTGCTGTTAAGGTCAACAGTATGATAGTGGCGTGCACATACCAGGCTTAGAGGTCTTACTAAGTATAAATTTCAGAGCAGGATAAATGTATTGTCCCAAAAGATGACTTCACTTAGCCACACTGAATTATTCAGGTAATTATTGCCCATTTTGCTCCAAACACTTTTACAAAGGCACATCTCCCAAACATTTTCATACGAATTATCCAGTTTATAAGCATTTTAAGTAGTAAGCTGGGAAAAAAAGAAGTTTGAATAAAGTGTTTGTTGAATCCCAAATAGTTCTTCATTTTGCTTGGCATGACAACATTTGCTCTATGTCCTGCAGATTAGAACTACAACTTTCAGCCAGTTCTACTCATCTTCATGGACTATAACCTTTGTTCACACTTCCTCTGCAAGTGGTTTTGTTTCTAGCAAAGTCAGCATGTAGTCCACAAAAACACACATGCAGAGGTAAAGTATCTAAACAGTTTTACCAAAATGTTCAAATGATAAAGCTTGGGGTCATTAAAATACTGTACAAAACAGAGTAAGCAAATTGCATTTACAAATGTGTAGCTCCAACTGCATGCTCCAGCTTTCTCTAAATTCAGTTTACTGCAAATGTGTGATGTAGACATGAAGCTCCAAGCCTCACCTACCTCACCAATATCCCATAGTACATGTTCCAGTCTAATCAGAACCAATAAAATTCAGTCAGCCAGGTTAAACAATTATTTAGCTTGCTCCTCTGACTGATAGAAAAAACATGCTTTTGTAATCATCTGTGTCTGGATAACGCATTTCACAGAAGACAACTGCTCATGGATCAAACAGATTAATAGGTCTGGCCAATTTATCTGTGCAGGGTTTATGTTTACTTTGCAGGATAGCATGAGAAGTGTTATCGCTTACATGAAGGCACTCCTCTGACACCTGGAGAGTTTTTGCTCACAGAACACAAGTAGGAATACAATTAGAATGCTTTGTTGGACTCATTAATCTTGGACTTAACCAGCAAGTTTATTTTATATATTTAAAGGCAGAATTGGACAATTGGTTTCTGCTTTTCCTAGTTGCATTTTCCAACTCCGATAAAGGCATTAAATTCAAAAAGTTTAAAAAAATGCAAGTGCCCAGGGAAAACCAGCCACACTCCAGTCAAATGTCCAAATGTTTTTAAAAATAGAGAACACAGAACCATAAGGGATCACTAGTTCTTAACGCCCTGCCATGGGCAGGGACACCTCCTGCTAGACCAAGCTACTCAGATTAGAAGCGTCCACAACTTCTCCGGGTAATCTGTTCCACTGCCCCTCCTTCAACCCTGGATGCATTTAAGAGTTGTTTGTACGTGGTGCTTTGGGATATGGTTTAAGGTGAATCTTGCAGAGCATGGTTATAGGTTGGACTTGGTGATCCCAAGGGACTTTTCCAACCTGGATGTTTCTGTGATTTTGTGATTTATAGGAAAGAATTTCCTAATGTCTAATCTTAATTGAGCTACTTCCAGTTTGAAGCCCTTTGTCCCGTCACTACATGCCTTTGTAGAAAGCTCTCTACAGCTATCTTGTAGCTGTCCTCAAATATCAAAAAGCTGCCATAACATCTCCCTGAAGCCCCTCTCTCTTCATAGGAGCACCTCTGCTATGAGGACAGACTGAGAGAGTTGGGGTTGTTCAGTTTGGAGGCTCCAAGGAGACCTTATTATGGCATTGCATTATCTGAAGTGGGCCTATGGGAAAGCTGGTTAGGAATTTTTTAGGATGTCAGGTAGTGATAGGACGAGGGGGAATGGATCCAAGACAGAGGAGGACACATTCATATTGGATGCTAGGAAGAAGTTCCTCACTATGAGGGTGGTGAGATGCTGGAACAGGTTGCCCAGGAGGTGGTGGAAGTCCCATTCCAGGAATTTTAAGGCCAGGCTGGATAGGGCCCAGAGCAAATTATCTGGTTTGAGGAGTCCCTACCTATGGCATGGGGGGTGGAACTGGATGATCCTTGAGGTCCCTTCCAGCCCTGACAATTCCATGATTCTAAGCATAAAAAACATCCTGCTTGGAGGAGGCCAAGCTGTGAAATCACCATGAGAAATGCAATTCAGGGAATACCTAGCTGTTCCAGCAGAAACACACACTATTGGGCACTGTAGAAGATCATTTGAGAAAAGACAGAACTTGTTCTAAGTATGAGCAATGCCACCAGCACAAAAGGGAATGTACAATTTTGCCAAGTGGTCAGGTCAAGAATAATCTTCGACTCTCTGGCAACATAACCAGAAGTTGGTAACTCACAGATGCTTTGCTGGAAATAATAGAGAATATAACTGCTGCTTGCAGAAGTCACACTGGAAACGTGCTCTACTGCCAGCTTCAGTTAATCTATTGCTCAACACATGCACAGACAGATTATACAGCAGCTTTAAAACATTTCTAACACTTCCCTAGGCAGTATCTTGTAAGAGATCATTTGGTATCAGCTAAGCAGTGTAAACTTGTTTAAAACTGACCTTTCCCTTTCCCTCCCACAGTATAACTAATCATCCATTTCTACTGCTCTAGATCAAACCCAGAGGCCAGCAATGACATCCTAGACTAATTTACCTCCTCACTCTATTAAAACTACTTTCTTTAATGTTTACTCCATCAGCATGTTTTCAACACTAACTCATCAGTACAGAAGTGGGTGCCTTTTGGAAAAAAGTTCCCAAAAATAAAAGAAAGTGAAAAATATCAAGTTCTATAAACTTAAAAGGCTTGTTTGTTTCCACTTGGTTGCTTTTCTACTGCATCTGCAGGTAGTTGTCGTCTATCTATGTAGCTTACTTATAAACAAGAACACAGGTTCCAGACATAGGTTACAATTTCTTCCTTATTCTGGTGATTTCTGCAGTCTAAGACTACCAGCATAATTGCCAGATGTATCCAAAGTAGCACCTGTGCCCTATTACCGCATGTTGAGTAGCCATTTCAAGTATCTACCCATGACCTTACCTACCACTTTAAATACCAGAGCTCCAAGCTTCCCAGTGAACCCTAATAGCTTTCCACTGTCAAATTTGGCAGTGAGATTTTGGTTACATCCAAATGTTCATATTCTTGTGTATAGAGGTGGGTGCTAAGAAGAACATGCACAGCTTCTGGGTCACACAGTTGAAAACTTTCCACATAGCACCCAGTTTGTCACCTATTTAACCATCTAGTTCCTTGTTTAGTAAACCTGAAGGCAACGTACACTCCTAATTGTTCCAGAGTTGTTCCACTCCAAATTCCTTTCTTCTCCCCCTCCTCCCCCCGCCCAGGTTTGAATGGAAGAAGGTGTTGCAAAATCTGCTTTCCCCCCCTGCCCTGCAGTCTTGAGTGGGGGAACAGCAAAATGTGCTTTCCCACACATGGGCTGACCTGTGTAGAAGCTCATGCTGGAGTTGGGCTGGTGGTTGGCTGCATTTTCATGCCCAGTATAAAATAGTAAATGGACACTTTGTCTAGAAAAGCTTAAATAGAGAAAGGGAGAAGGGAAAGGCGATCCTGCCTTGAAAAAGCTCCTGCCTTGACAGAGTGCCCAACAGGACAGGTTCCTGGTGTGACAGAACTCCTGTTTTGGACCGTCCCCACTTTTGGATAGCTCCTACCTTTTGAATGGCTCTCAGTTTTACACCGTCTCTCCTTTTGGATAGTTCTCCCCACTTTCACACCATTCTGTGCAAACTTGCAGGCTTGGAAAGCCCTAGGCTCCTTTGAGAGATCTACTGGTGCCACCCAGACTGGCCACTTTTGGACCATATCATCAGCCAACTTCCTGGCTGCTATTCTGAGCTTGGAAGATGCTAATAGTTTGGCTGTCCCCTATAACTGCTGAGGCAGCATTGTTTCATGATCATCCCACTTGTGGAAGAAGTGCTTGAGGCATTTCTGAGCTTGGTGGCTCTGCCACTTGCCTTGGGCTTCTGCTGCATGGATCTATAGTATTGGATATTGCGTGCAACTTCAGAATCCAGCAAGGGATCACTGTCAAATACTTATGTCACCTCTGTGAGTAAGACCTGCTGTTCCCTTAATTATCTGCTCAGCTTTGATTGATAGTGGGCTAAAGCTGTGTTTATAGCTTAGCCTTTTCCATTTCTTGACTTTCTAAATCTCTAAATTTATCTATAACATCGTTTTTGAAGAAATTCCTGATGGAACTGAATCTGTAAATAAGCTAGCTTTGTATATAATTTGGGGGAGCGGTTCCA
Source organism: Tricholaema leucomelas (assembly GCA_013400475.1). NCBI lineage: Eukaryota > Metazoa > Chordata > Aves > Piciformes > Lybiidae > Tricholaema lacrymosa > Tricholaema leucomelas. The sequence continues at coordinate 11,779 of WAAF01004271.1, read as the reverse complement.
GGAAAATAAAATAATTCCATTTTTATAATTCCTGACTCAGACACATTAATTCTCTGCCTTCACGACACTAGTTTCATGCATATTTTTTGTTTACAGCATGATTTTTATGAAGCTGCAGTCAAACATATATGTTTGTTTTAGTAAGGCAAGCTGGTTTGATACTAACATTATTTACCAGTCAAAGACATTAAAGAAAGGAAATAATGTGCTTAAATCACACCTGATTAACCTCCACGAAATGCAGTTTGGGTAGGTACAGCTGTTCACTTAAAAATAAACCCTTTTGTCCTGTTTAGGCAAAGCTTTAAATATTTTATCTTTTAAAAAAAAGAAAGAAGATCTTGTAATTCTGCATCAATAGTGAGTTAAGGCATTAGCATTTTCCCTTCACTACAACCATGAACTGGACTCTTTCAAGTTTGTGAAGGTAATTCCTTGTTCATGACAACCCGGCTCCTAAGAAAACTCCCTCTCCCCCATAATATATCTGATTTTGCATTTTAAAAGGTACCAATTGCTCAGTTATAACCTTAATATGGAAAACATCTGGCTTCAGTTTTATTTTCATAGTGAGAAGTACACCTGAAACCTTTTCAGGGTAGCTGTGGCTGAAAAAAAGCTGATCTTGCCAGTTCTCCATTATTAGATTAAGGCCTAGAAGAGCTGAGGTAACTGGCTGAAAAATGTCCACTTCTCATTAAAGCAGCACTCTTGCAGCATGTATTAGCAGAGCACCTATTGCACATCAAGTCACAAAATTATTCTGAGCTCCGAGAGTCCCAGGCCAATGGCCCAGCCACTACAGATTTTTCAAACTAGATGGAAGTGACAGTCCCTTTTGCTATAAATTTTTATGCTAGTAGAGACACACAAGGATCTGTCTTCACCACTCATTATAGAGTTTCTAATCAGTTTCCAGACATCTCCGTCTATAACTGAAAGGAACCATTTAACGCAGCAGTAACCTCTGAAACCAGCAGTCATTAGCAAAGGTCACTGAGGAATACAAAGAATTAGACACAATACTGACAGTTAAGGTCCACCAGAACACGCACTATTGATCCTTTTGTGATACGTGGATTCCAGTCAACTGCAAACATTAGAGAAGTGAACCACCATTCCCACCTTCTACCATATGGCTAAAGCTGCATCTCCACTTAAAATAATTTCCAAGACTTGGCTAGGAACAAAGGATGTGAGAATCTTCATCTACAAGCAATCTAAGCTACAAAAACCCTGTCAGAAACACTTTTTTCCCTAAGTTATACAGAAAAAACAAACACACTGCTTCCATCCTTCCCCAGGCTGTTCAGTTCCTTGTCCTGGGAAAATCTAGAAGCCTCTCAATGGCCCAACAGTTCCAACACTGCTGCAAAGGAGCCAGGGACTATCTTGAAATTTCTACTCCACTGCAGTGAGTAGAACAGACTTTCCCTAGGGCTTCAGGCTACCTATTTGTAAGTGTGGCAAAGACATTTGGTGGTCAAACCTTTTCCATTTTTTTCTGATTCTCCTACATGAGTGAATTGTCCATAAGCATCTTGTGAAAATTTTCCTAACCAAATTAGAACCCAAATTTAACTAATTTGTATATAGTTGTAGGCAGGGCTTTCTGGAAACAAAACTAACTCATATTTTATAATTCCTGCCTTGTTAGTTGCCTCAACTAAATCAGAGACGTAGTAGCAGCCTTCTGCTACCTGAAGGGGCTTACGAAAAGGATGGAGAAAGACTGTTTATAGAGGTCTACTGTGACAGGACAAGGTTTGAAGTTAAAGAATAATAGATTTAGATTGGATGTAAGGAGCAAGGGTAGTAGAACACTCGAACAGGTTGCTCGGACAGATGGTCAAGGCCCCATTCCTGGAAATAGTCGAGGAAGGCTTGACAAGGCTCTGAGCAACCTGATCTAGTGGAGGATGCCCCTGATCACTGCAAGGGTTTGGACTGGATAATCTTTGCATGTCCCTTTCAACCCAAATCATTCTGAGTCCATTTGAGAACTTCTGTATTTGATTTGGAACCCCCAAGCCTAATCAGTTGATTTTTGGGGTGGGAGAGGGGGGGCAGTGGGACTTGTGTTCCAGTTTTTAAAATACAGCACACAATACGCATTCACTAAGTTGTCTAAAAAGAGAAAAGTGTTCAGCTCCCGGACCTGAGTGTAGATCTGTCAGCTCTGTTATCACGTGAACATATTTAATGTCTTACTACACATTTTGTATGCACAATAGTGCAAAGGGAATACAAGCAATGTCATTTCATAGAGTGAAAGCTTTCATACAAGATCTCTATCAAAACAGTCTTCTGTTTACCCCTGAAGATCCTCCCTTCTTTGTAATTTATCATTCACTAAGTAAAAATAAACAAAGGGGTAGCTCCACATTCAAAAAGAAGTCAGAAAGTTTAATCTGAAAGGTAGTAAAGCTCCCAAATGGTGAGTTTTCCACTCCTTTCCTCCCAATTTTTCTTCAGTTCACAGCATATAACTTGGTTCTAGAAGGCTGTAGGCTGTTATTAAAAGGAAATTTTAGCACCTTCCAGCAACAGAAGGTTCCCATCACCAGACAATAAAGATCACATAAAAAGAATTTTATTGCTTCCTGATCACTGTAATGACAGCAGTGAAACAGGGCAATTGTTTCCCCATTTTTTTGAAAGAAGATTTTCATATGCAGAATAACTACACACTTCACCCTTTATGACTCACTTTAGACAAAGAGAAAGAACAGGCAAGGGAAAAATCCTGAGGTAAGCTCTCCCTTAGTATTGCAGCTATACCAACAGTACAGGGCAAAAAAAAATCCCTAGATAGAGTAAATCAACACAAGTGCATTAAGATCAGAGAAACTATTCTCATGTGCATACTCCAGCTTAGGCCTCAAGACCCTTGAAGCATATTTATTCTTGAATTTTATCAAGTGTCCATTACAAATGTAATCGATGGCAACAACCTGTCATCTGCAAAGGAAGCAAATTTGTCATTATGGGTACTTTAAGGAAAGAAAACCCTGGAAATACATGAGCTACAAAAAAGACAGAAACATAAGCCACAGTAACACAGTTACATCCTTACTCGCCTCATGTTTGACACATCAATGTGAGCATTCCAGCTCACTCTCAGAAGTGCTTGGGACCCACAACAAGATAGTTACTCTCCCAGTGATTTCATTGCATTTCTTTATTTCTCCTTTCTCTTTCTTCCTTATGTATTTTTGCCTCCCTTTCTCTGACCAGATTCTTGAGTATAATTTCCAAGTTGTTTTTTTTTCAGAAATTCTAGGTCCTTTGTTCAGTAGTGTGACCAGGTGGCTAAGAAGGCCAATGGCATCCTGGCTTGTGTTAGAACATGGTGGCCAGAAGGAACCAGGAGGCGATTATCCCCCTGGGACACTGCTGAGTTCACATCTCAAGTACTGTGGTCACTTCTGGGCCCCTCACTACAGGAAGGACATTGAGGTGCTGGAGTATGTTCAGAGAAGGGCAGTGAGGCTGGAAAAGGGCACCTGGGCTACAAGGAGAGGCTGAGGGAGCTGGGAGTGTTCAGTATGCAGAAGAGAAGGCTGAGGTGAGACCTTATTGCTCTCTATAATGTGAAGGGAGGTTGGAGCAAGGAATGGGCAGCCTCTGCTCCTTGGTGGCAAGCAACAGGAGCAGAGGAAACAGTTCCAAGCTGCCCCAAAAGAGGTTCAGGATGGATGCTAGGAAATATTTCTTCACAGAGAGTTCTCAGATGTTGGAATGGTCTGCCCAAGGCAGTGCTGGAGTCACCATCCCTGGAGGCATTTAATCAATGAGAATATCCAGTATTTAGGGACGTGGTTTAGTGTTGGCCCTTCAGTGCTGGGTGGAGGGTTGGACTGGACGAGCTTGGAGGTCTCTTCCAACAAGATGTATTCTGTGAATCTGTGACTGCTGGGTTAGCCTTCAACTCATAACTGAAGCAGGGTAGTTTCATAACTGACCATTTCTCAAACCATTCCCCTCCCGCCCCCCCCAAAAAAAAAACCCCAAACCAAAACTAAATCCTCAGCAAATAGAACATTTCCCAAAAGGAAGTAACTTCTGGGGCTATAGTAAAGAACTCCAGAGCCATCTTCCATAATAGAATGGACAAAGAACAAACAGGCAGATGGAAGTGAATACATAAGGAACACAATTAAATAAGGAAAATAAGTCTATTGTGACTGCAGTTTCAGAGCTGGACCGTCTGATTATGATAAAAGTAACAATAGTCTGCTTCCCTGATATAAATGTAAGCTTTCTGCGCTCTAGTTAAGGAATGGTGCTATTGCTGTTGGTTGATAGATAGTTACTCCTACAAAGGAGTAACTACCTATTACCAGCCTAAGAACAAAGACTGTACACTATGCCATCTCTCTTCCTGCTTTTCTCAAATGAAATTTGATAAAGCATACTTGCTGCACATTAACTATGAAATTCTCTACTCTTCAAAGTTCTACATTGAAATCACATTAAGCTGTGCCAGACAGATAATACAAAGAAACTCACACACATAAACCACACCATATGTCTCACTACAAAGCCTGTCTGTGAACATGCTCATCAGTTCTGTGAGAGACACATCACCAAGACCCTGAAAGAAATTACTACACTTTTCTGCTTGAAGCTGAGAGTTATTGACCAAATAGATCTGGAGATTTTCCAACTTGTTAAAGGTGCTAATGATTAATGTATGCAATTTTTGAAGAAAGAAATTAGCTTCAGCAGCAAGTTTGATTTTCCCTTCAAAAAGCCAAACTGCACTTTAAGTAGTGCAGTGCTGTTACTTGCCTGGATATGCAGAGATGCTTCAGAGAAAAATTATAATTTGATATATTTCCCAAACCACTCACCTTCAACAAGACAAAGATACATAGGATGCTTCTGCCTACTCTAAACCCTACTTTTTAAGCCAAGCAAATTAATCTACGTGTTCAGCACCACATTGCCATTAACACTATTCCATTACTGGAAGTACCTACAAAAAAGTGCTTTTTACTTTCATGCAAAGTTTAACACACATTATGAGAACCCTTTGAATCTGATAGGCAAGGGAAGAACTTCTAGCAAGTCTTTATACATTTTGCAGTGCCATGGAAAAGCTCTGCTGCAGTACATTTGCCTGTCATATCTCCTGTCACTTACTGAAAAGGAAATAGTTTTAAAAACTTTTCTGTTTGTTTACAGAATTTTCCATTAAAATCAATCAAGGAGGAGAGGAAGACACTTGTGTCTGATGCAAAAAGACTAAATGTTGTTAAGCAGATGGGCAGGGGGGAGGATAAGAACTTTTTGCCACTATTATGTGTCACACTCCTGAATTTTGGGAAGATTTTACTTGTTATTATTTATTTTCTCTAGTTTTCAGTTAACTCATACCAATCAGCAATGATTTCAAAGACACATAATTGAAGTGGAGGAAATAAAAAAGCACAATTCAAGTATGACAGGGATTGGCTGGACAGACTCCAATGGAGAGCTACAAGGATGATCAAGGGACTTGAGCACCTCTCCTGTGAGAAAAGACTGAGAGAACTGGGGCTATTTAATCTGGAGAAGAGAAGGCTAAGAGTGGATCTTATTAATATCTATAAATATCTGAGGGGTGGGTGTCAAGAGAAAGGGGCCAGGCTTTTTTCAGTGGCACCCAGGACAAGAAATAATGGATATAAGCTAGGACACAGTGAGCTCCACCTCAATGTGAGGAGAAACTTCTTTACTGTGAGGTTAACAAAGCACTGGAACAGGCTGCCCAGAGAGGCTGTGAAGTCTTCTTCGGAGACTTTCAAAGCCAACTTGGATATGTTCCTGTGTGACCTACCCTAGGTGATGATCCTGATTTGGCAGGGGGGGTTGGTACCCATGATGTCTGGAGGTCCCTTCTAACCTCTGACATTTTGCAATTCTGTGAAAACTGAGTACATGATTATATGAGCAGAGCGAGAGGCAACAATGAATCACTTAGGTCAGTTAAATCAAGAGAAATCTCAATCAGATATAAAGCTCAATATGATATATCTGTATCTATTGCCTCAAGGCATTTGTTTCTCTTCTCAAGGCAGAACAGTTTTTCAATGGTTACATATGAAATACCTTGCTAAGGGCAGAACATGAACAAAACCAAGAACGAGACATCAGATTCAATGTAAAGGTTTCTCCTGCAAATTCTGGCAGCTGCTTGGTCTAGGTAAATCCTATTTGAAGAAAACAAACTGCATTGCAGATGTTCTTCAAGTTCTAACACCCTAACTGTCTATAAATAAAAATATGTAAAAGATTACCACAAAGAGAATATACAATAAGTTAATCCTCTTTAAAGATAAAAAAGTATAGTATAAGGAAAATAAATTGCTCAGAGAAAGATTTTCTAAATTAACTTTGTCAGCAAGCCAAAGTTTAGATCAGGAAATATTTAATCATCCTAACAAAATTTTCCCTTAAACCTTTTTCACTATGTTGAAGCATTTGGGCCATCCAAATAAACCAAGCCTTTTGTGTTAGCTTTTCCAAAGCAAATGCTGGAGGCAGAGACAGAGCATCATTAAATCTAAACTGAATGAATACACATAGAAGCAATTTTGGGTTGTCTTAAGAAATCTTTGAGTACATTCAGTTAGTAAGTTAGCGCTAAGATTTTCACTATTGAGGAAACCTCACAAATTGTCCAGCTTCTATGAAATTTGCCTACTCTACATCTTCAGAGGCAGTGAGATGTGAAGCACCTGGTTGCAGGACAAGGGGACACAAATGTACAACAGGCTGGATAGCTGTTGTGGTAGGCCTGAAGAAGCCAAAATAGGCTTATACATGTTCTGGCCTGCTCAGACATGTTTTTCTGCTCTTCCCCTCAGTTTTGGGGAGACAAACTGCAGGAAAGAGGACAAAGAACCTGGAGCCACAGAGTCTAAGGACTCTGGCTTGCCCAGACTTTTTCTGCTCCTGTGTTGAAAAAAGTACACATGCTTAACTTGTGCCTGCCTTGTGCAAGGCCTATATTTTTCCCAAATTTGGGTAAAGCAAGCCTATGGTTTCACCTAATATGATGAAGCTTGGATAACTGCCGTTCCAACTGGCTTTTCTGTGTCCAAAGGCCCATTAGTCTCAGGCTGTATTGATACAAAGATGTTCTCTGCCGTTGTATTCATGCCTGCTGTTGCCTGCTGTTGCCTGCTGCCATTGTTCTCTGTTTATGGCAGTGATTCTGCCATTGCCTTCTGCAGCATTATGCTTTGCTAACCGATAAATTTGCTCTCCTGATCTGCCTGGAAACTTTCTGCTATGTGTTTAAAATAAGTCACCCCTTACTGCTTCCACGAACTCACTCTGCATAGCCAGTGTGACATTGTGCCGAGACTGCACATTGCAAGACATCCTGCCTACATCTGAAAGTCTCCTGCCAAAACAAGAAGTCCTGGAGATACACCAGGAANCCAAATTTGGGTAAAGCAAGCCTATGGTTTCACCTAATATGATGAAGCTTGGATAACTGCCGTTCCAACTGGCTTTTCTGTGTCCAAAGGCCCATTAGTCTCAGGCTGTATTGATAAAAAGATGTTCTCTGCCGTTGTATTCATGCCTGCTGTTGCCTGCTGTTGCCTGCTGCCATTGTTCTCTGTTTATGGCAGTGATTCTGCCATTGCCTTCTGCAGCATTATGCTTTGCTAAACTATAAATTAGCTCTCCTGAACTGCCTGGAAACTGCCTGCTTTGAGTTTACCAGAAGCAGGCTCTAACTGCCTCCACGCACTCAACCTGCATAGCCAGTGTGACATTGTGCCAAGACTGCACATTGCAAGACATCCTGCCTACATCTGAAAGTCTCCTGCCAAAACAAGAAGTCCTGGAGATACACCAGGAACAGGTCAGAGACTGTCTGCCTCCTTTCCCCAGCAGCCTGGGAAGCCTAGGAAGAATCAGAAATCTCAGTGTCTGACAAGACAATAACAGAATTCCCTGAAAGAGTTTTGGGTACTGTTTGAAGCTGTAGCTAGCCCCATGAGTCAGGAGACTAATATTTTTTTAGTAAATATTTAAAGCCTCTTGTAATTCACCAATTGCCTTCTGCCATAAGCAGAAAGAAGCTCCTTGAGTCCATCTAGTGGACAAGAGGTATAATCAATTGCAAGTGGTATACTGACCGCAAGAACCTTCTCTTCCATTTCAATTGTTGTTATATTATTGCTAGTTATTTGTTCTAGGTCCTACATTATTTTCTGTATATTGTTTCCATGACCATTGCAGAAGAACCTAATTATTATTAAAATCAGTGGTCGGACGTAGTGAGACTTTTGAATACCAAAATTAATAAACAATCTTCATTTTGAAAATATCTCACATTAATTAATTACCCCTCCATAACACTAGCAACAGAGAGTACACAGACATTGAGTAAAAGAATGCAGAGGAAGTGCAACTAGCAGGGTTTGTAATTAAAAAAAAAATACTTTCTGTGGGACTAAAATGTCTCACTGAAAATAAGTCAATAAAGGAAAAGAGTTGGAACCCTATATTTTTCATATGAACCTGAATGCCATATGCAGGTTTATTTTACAATCATATCTCTCCTATGCAAATGGTAGATAAGCAATTTTTATTTCAATTCACACACACCAGTGAACGAGAGTGCCAGTTGTAACTTCTCCATAGGAAAGAGACGTGGCAAAATTTCTAGTCAAGTCTGAGATATCCTTCTGTTTTCAAAACAGAATTGCCAGTCAGAAAAATAAAGAGATCCACACAAAAGAGCTTATTTAAGGAAACTACACAAACCAACACATTATTTTTTTTTCCTTTACAAACTTTTAGTGCTGTAGAACTGTTACATTATCAGTTGTATTAATTCAGAGAGGCATCACCTCCCTACCTGCACAGCCTCCTCAGAATCAGATGCATCATTGCAGCCCTCAGAGGACAGCAAACCAGCACACACTCCTAAAATACCAAAATTATAAAGCACATGCAGAAAGTTCCAGCTACCTCTATCAATCACCAAGTGGCAGGTACCACTTTATGATCCACCTGCTGATTTATAGGTGCTAACCCTCCTCAGCTGGGCCTGACTGCAGAGGATTTCTCCCATCTCCATTACCGAGGGTGGTCAGCCCACTGCAAGAATCCACACCAGGACTGCAGCAAGAAACAGCATCACTGGCAGAGAGATGAGGCTTTAAAAGATTGCCTGTTCCCAAGCACTTTGTCATTTTGTTTTATTAAGATAGTGCTAAAAATATCATACCTGTATTTCCAGGCATTTCCATACTTCAAACATCATCACACACACCTTTACACTAGCAGTTTGGTGAGAGCAACCACCCTACCTCCCAGGTCATTAATTATTGCTCATGTAAGCTTTCCTCTACTAACAAACATTTGTGCAGTAGTATGCTACAAGTAGCTTCTATACCACTCACCCACTGAAAAGGGGTTGCCCGGGGAGGTTATGGGTGCTTCCTTCCTGGAGGTGTTTAAGGCCATGTTGGATGAGGCCTTGAGCAACCTACTCTAGTAGGACATGTCCCTGCCTATGGCAGGGGGTTGGAGCTGGATGATCCTTGAGGTCCCTTCCAACCTAGACCATTCTATGATTCTATCATAAACCTTCTAGATCGCTATTTCATGCAATTTCTTCCAAAGATTAACAGGGCTTGCATATTCTGAAACTTAAGAAAGCATAAGCTACAAGCATCTAGAAAGGAAATTAAAACTCATACTGAAAAGCTGCAGCCAGCAACCCACATCTCAGTAAGACACCAGGAATGTTCCAGGCACTGCAGCACCCTCCCCACCTCCTGTTCCTCAACCACTCTTCTCCCTCGTCTAGGAAAGGTGAGAAGACGCTGCACAAGTTTCAGCAAGAACTGGAACACATCAAACCAAAGAGGAGAAAAGCAGGAAAGGAAAGTCCAAGCCTCTTTTCTTTACTTGCATACGCCAAATCATAGCTTTCATTTAAATCTCTACTTAGCAAGCAGTGTTGTACTTAGCACTTCAGCTTCCCTTCACATCTACAAGCAAACTGTTCTTGCCTGCAGGAAACCTGTGAAGCTTTTATGTGGCTGCATTCGAAACTTTTGCAAGTCTTTCTTCTTCAAGGATGGGATGTAAATGCTGAGTTTTCATTGTTTTTCCAGAGAGATGGGGATTGGTGCTGGCTGCCACTGCTCATCAGCTTGGCGGCAGTAGCGCAGTTGCAAATGGCTACCAGGCAGCAGTCGGGAGGGAGGCCCCTGGGTGATGCCAACTTGCCACCTTGCCCCTTAGGAAGGTACCAAATCCAGTTCTGCTCACCTGCCTGCAACACAACTTGCTCAGCACAGGGGCCCAGGACGGTCTGGCTTTGTTTCTGTGGAGCACAGCGTTTGCACAACTTCAACGTCCCCAGGAGTTCTGTGAGGTAATGAAATGATTTTGAGCAGGTTAAAAGCTGGCATCAGCAAGGCCATTCCCTTGCAGATTTGCACTTCGGACAAAGATATGCTAGCAGAGAGCAAATAAGTGCTTTGGGAAAAGCAAGGCCTTACCATCACCAAAGCCTCGCACTTGGCAGATCTCAACTACCTGCTAACTCGCTTCCATTATGCCCCCCTTGGCACCAGCTACAGGGGCAGGCTCCTTTGTAATGACTGCATAACTTTTCTCTTGTCTCACTGCCTGTAGTGCTCATCTGCACAGCTGATGCCTCCACATGGATCTTAAAACCATGCAGTTCATCACTAGAGGAGGAGAGAAAAGTGACTTTCTTTGGTGCAGTTGTGTAACACCAATAAAACAGTGGATAAACTCATGAAATTGATTAAAAAGCTAAAATGTGAAGAAATTGAACTTGAGGATGGGTAACAGGAAATGAGTAAATTGTGTTGTACAAAGGTGAGCTTTCACTCTCCTTACCCTCAGCACTTCAGCTGAGGTGATTGAGAGGCTCCTTCACTTCTCAGTACTACATCCTAGTACTGTAAAAAGGACAAAGACGCCAGGATAAAGAAGTCTGAAGAGGTTTCATCATCATCATCGAAAGCACTACCATTGACTGTCACCAGTGACTATGTTTTCGAATCATTACATAAATTTTCACGGAACATAACCTCTAGATTTGAAGGCAAATCTAAATTGCTGCCAGTATAAGCAAAATAGACCAGAACTCACTGTATTTTTATAACACAGGTGAGTTCATTTACACACAAACAGAAATAATAAATGAAATTGACTTTAGAGCTCTTTAAGTAATTATAGGAAAAGTCTAAAGGCCCAAAGAAAGATATAATAAGACAAAGAGTAAGAAAAAACACATTGTTTTCTTGTTTAGTTGGTTTTGTTTGCTTGCTTGTTTAAATAGGAAGGTACTGAGTCACACTGCCATTTCTTCATAGAAATACAGGATTTCTGGGAAAATTCCTCCATTAAGAGGCTCCCATCCAAGGCAGTTAAATATATCTAATAAACTGTGCAGAGGTTGTATTTGATAACTTTAATCAGGTGCGAATCTGACAATAAACAAAGCTGTCCTGTGCCAGACTTTTTCACATTGACTGATTCCTGAACATTATGCATCACCACCAATATAACTACAAAGCAGGAATCAAAATTCTCAGAACCTGAGGAAAGCAGCTAAAAAAGGTTAGCTGGAACTGCAGGACTCCCTTTGCAAAATAAGATACTTGGAAGGGACTTAAATTCAGAAACTAACATATTGAAAAGCATTTGCTGCTTTGAAAGACTACTGTTACATGCAGTAGCCAAAGATGATCACAAGAAAATCATAGAATCATAGAATCATAGA
>WAAF01004270.1:152335-235372 GCA_013400475.1 Tricholaema leucomelas | reverse complement strand
AGAACCATTTCTTCCTGTGAGGGCAGTAAGGTTGCCTCCAAGCCCCTAATCACCTTGTGATTCACTCCATTTAAGGCCAAGGTGGCACCCCGAACCCTGATTTTTCTATCATTTTCCTAAGAAGCAAAGGAGAAGTGGCTTTTAGCAGATGAGTAAAGAGCTGCTTATTTAGCCCCTGATCTTAGGTGCTTTGCAAGAAAGAACATGAAGTCACTGCCACCTTAGTGTCTCTGTCTCAGTTATTCCCATTGCTGCTGCCTTCAGGGGACGGGAGACTCATCTTCTGCCACCAGGACTTACCTGTTTGCATATGACATGTAACTGGGTTTAGTGCCAATAAAGACTAAGGAAGTGCGAAAGCAATGACTAATAGCTAGTTTGAAGGTGAACTAATTGTGCTTGCCTATGTCACTGCAGTTGTCTTATGAAAACTGCAGCAAAAAGGTGCTCAGAGTAATTTCTCTAGAGCTTGCAGGGAACCCATCCCCAGAGTGCAGCCTCTTTGGTAGCACAGCAACAGAAAGGCAAATAGGTTTTATATAAAGGATTGTATATATTTCACAACCACAAACAAATACGTTAGACGTTTCAAAATCAGTATTCAAAGCCTTTAATGTTTTAGGAATTAAACCGATTTAGGCATTAGCTAGTTGGCCTGTCACTTTTGCAATTCCAGTGCTTATCTTGTCCTTGTATGGTGTGCAATCTTTAAATAAACACAGACAAACATTTACATTTCTAATGTAATAGGTAAAGCATATACATACTGCATATACACACTCATCCACACGATGTGCTGGTAAGTGAAATTAAAAATAAAGAGCTGTCTAGTGCCAGGACTCAAAAAAGGAAAATCAATAATGATTCAATACACTGATATTGTACGTGTCCAAAAATCTGGGGGGAAAAGCCTTGCTCAGAATTTGTGTGTGCATGTGGTGTCAAGCGATGGTCCCATGCCTGTGCCAAGAACTGTTTTCTTAGTTCATGTGTTCAGTGTCTGGACAAGTATCAGAATGAAAATCGTTTTTCTTTAAGGGTGTGATGCTGGTAGTGTCTTAATCATACGTTTGGAAAAATAGGTCATGCAAATTCCAGTCTAATGACTCTGTCTTTATACTTTTAAGGCTGCCAAAAAGAGGAAGAGAGAGGTTTCCAGTGCACTAAGTCAGATAGACTCCATTAAACTACATTGCTAGTGGGGTGTTGCTGCTGGCTCTCAATGCATGAAACTATGTTATTCTTTGCCAGTTCTACATATTCCAGTATTTGACACCATGAAAATGCCAGACTAATTTGGGTACTGGCAGATCTGTCACTACCAGAGTTAACACTTTAAACAGGAGGGATTTGGGTATCTAGACCATTACAATCACAGTAATATTGGTGTTTTGGAATATGTATCCTTTTTTTTGTTCAGTTTTCACACAACTTCCTCAACCAAAACATAAATATCACCTAAATATCTGCTATTGTGTTGAGGTTTACTTTCATTCTTTTGTCTCATGTCTACAGCTGGCTTGTTTTTAGTTGGAGTGTGTTGAACATACAGCCTGTAATCTGCGCCATTTGGCTCAAGTATTTAGTCTGCCCTTCACTGAATGCTTTAACAACAGATTTTCTGTTTTAGTTTCTACAATGCTGCATTCTCAAAGTAAAAATACTTTACCGTGTTCTTGCTTATGTTATAACTCACATTAAAATTGTATGATTACCAGAGTTGGGCCATAAAGGAAGTCAAGAAATAGGAAAGGCTAAGCTATAAACACAGCTTTCATAGAATCATAGAATCAACCAGGTTGGAAGACACCTCCAAGATCATCCAGTCCAACCTATCAAGCAGCCCTAGCCAATCAACTAGACCATAGCGCTAGTGCCTCATGCAGGCTTTCTTTTAACACCTTCAGGGACACCTCCCTGAGCAGCCCATTCCAACGCCAATCACTCTCTGTGAAGAACTTCCTTCTAACAGCCAGCCTATACCTCCCCTGGCACAACTTGAGACTGTGTCCCCTTGTTCTGTTGGCTGGTTGCCTGGGAGAAGAGACCAATAAAACCAAGGAAACGTCCATTCCTTTCAGTGTTTCTGATTATACACAGCTTAAGTCTCAGCAAATTGCACTTTCCTGTCTTCTTTGCTCAAATTGTCTTTCACAAAATCACAGTATGATAGGAGTTGGAAGGGATCCTCTGAAGATCATCTAGTTCAACTCCCCTGCCAAATCAGGATCACAGAGCAGGCCACACAGGAATGCATCCAGGTGGGCTTCGAAAATCTACAGAGAAGCAGACTGCAACTTCTCAGGACAATCCTCTGTCACCCTCCCATTAAGAATGTTTTTCCTCATGTTGAGGTGAATCTTCCTGTGTTCCAGTTTGTACCTGTTGCCCTTCATTCTATTACTGGACAGGATTGAAAAGAGGCTAGCCCTGTCTTCTTGATGTCCATCCTTAAGATATTTCTGAACATGGATCAAATCTCCTCTCACCCTTCTCTTTTCCAGACTAAACACCCCCAGGTCTCTCAGCCTTTACTCACCATCCTTGTAGCCCTCCATTGGACTCTCTTTAGTAGTTCTCTGTCCTTGAACTGGGCAGCCCAGAGCTGGACACAATACTCCATATGAGGCCTCAATGGGCAGAGTAGAGGGACGGGACAACCTCCCTTCACCTGATGGTCACACTTCTCTTAATGCACCCCAAGGTACCATTGTCCCTCTTGGCTTCAAGGACACATTACTCTTTTGTCAACTTACTGTGCACCAGGTCTCCAAGGCTCTTCTCCACGGACCTGCTGTCTAGCAGATCAACCCCTGAGTTGTACTGGTGTATGGAGTTATTCTTGCCCAGGTGTAGGGCTCTACATTTTTCCTTGTTGCTGTTTCATTTACTTCCTCTGTTCAACTCTCCAGCCTATCCAGATCTCTCTGAATGGCAGCACAGCCTTCTGGTGTGCCAAATAATCTTCCCAGTTTGGTATCATCAGCAGACTTGCTGAGGGTACACTGTATCCTGTCATCTTTCAGAGTCTATAGTCAAAAAATATTAGATTAGATTAGACTTGGATTTGCAAGAACCATTTGCACTAAAGTTTTGGTTTGATGACCATTCAGATGAAGCAAGAAAGACATTTTTAACTTTGTCAGTTTAAAAGTTTTATTTGTATTTACAGTAACATGTTCAATATGCAATAATAAATACCATGGGAAAACACCCAAGAAGTGTTTTAAAACTTCATGCCTGCCTGCAGTAAATCTGAAATAAATTCTCTTTCCAGAAACTAAAGGTATAGCTTTTATCATTACTCTGAGTTTTTAGTTCAGATCATTAATATACAGAGTCAAACCCCCAAATTATCCTGGGTTTTCCCATACTTCTGAGAGGAGAGATTAAAAGAGCCCCCAACTAGTTCCTGCAGAAAATATTTTCATAAAAGTTGATTCAGTCTCTCCATGGTATAACCTTTCCTCTTCCTAATGAGCCTTCCACATTCTGTTGCCAGCCTTAGGTTTCATTTACCANTCCCTCCTTTTTCTTTTTTTTTTTTTCAGTGGATTTACCTTAATGCTGATTTAAGATGTTTAACTTGGCTTCTTGGAAAGTCTGTGTCTCCAGTTAATATTACTTGGTCTGTGATCTTGGAGTTTGTATTCCTACAAAAGATAACTCCTTCCACAGCCACAATTTGATTTCAAAAATAGACATTTCATTCCTTAATTAAAAAAGAAACAGAAAGAAAGGAGGAAAAGGATGGAAGCTATATAAAAATAAATATTTGCAGAACAAATCACATAACTGTCTCTTTTCCTCCCACCCTCTCCAGATTTAAGTCAAATGTACAGTGAATTGTGGTGTTTTATCTCCATA
Source organism: Tricholaema leucomelas (assembly GCA_013400475.1). Classification (NCBI taxonomy): domain Eukaryota; kingdom Metazoa; phylum Chordata; class Aves; order Piciformes; family Lybiidae; genus Tricholaema lacrymosa; species Tricholaema leucomelas. The sequence continues at coordinate 231,505 of WAAF01004270.1, read as the reverse complement.
AAGGAATTCCACATCTGGTTTCTATCTTGGGAGTATATCGATTTTCTTTTCCATATACCCATTGATTCCGTGATTAACTGTAGAAAGAGGTTAGTATCTCTGCAGTAATGTTAGTTAATTCACATATACCTTTCTTTTTTCCATTCAAAATAGTACATTTTTGGTACATCTATTAACACACCAAAAATGTATTACTGTATTAAAATAATGCTTTGATTCTCTTTATACAGCATTCTACTTCAGCATTATTTTAAATGGGGAAAAAATAGTATTGAGAAGCTGAAAAAATCTAGATCATGGGCCAATTTTTGCCCCACTGAAAACAACAACAAAATTTCTGCTCTTTTCAATAGGATCATGTTTCTAGGTGAGCAGGTCACACTCATTTATTCCAGGATTAGCACTAATGAACTGAGAAGTTGCTTAACAAATAAGTACTTTGATTGACCTACCCATCAGTGAACCATCAGTTTATAAGGTTACTGCTGAACGTTTTGTAATTCTGATTTAAAGGCATTCTAAAGCAGCATAATATTTCTCTTCAGTTAAAGTACCTGTACTTAATGAGACACTCCTGATAAACTGCAGAACAGATATAAAATTTGCTTATAACACCTGATATACTAAATGGTGCCAGAATACATGTGCTATAAAGATTCTTGGGGTTAAGGAGAGCAGATGCAGAGAGATGGTAACAATAAATGCAGAAAGATGGTAACAATAAATTCTGCAATCCAAGAAGTAAAAAATTACACTAAAATGTATCTTCTCTGCGGGGAAAGCACGAGGTCATGCTCATAGAGCTGACAGAAGCCTCACTGCTGCAAGGACCTTCTGAATTTGGAATAAGCTCACTCTTAGTTTTGATTTGTGGTGAACCTGATTCCTCTATCAGCTGTTCTCTGCCATGCTGTTGTTACCAGACTGATGTGTCAGATTTCATTGATATCAGAAATCCATCCTGATCATTTTAAACTGCAGAAAGGAAAACCAAATTATGCTTAATATCCCTCCTTGGCACATGATAAAATGTAATATGCTGACTTTCATTGTAACTGTCATGTTTTTATCTGTTAAATATCATTGCTTTTATTTTTAAAAACTGCATTGATCCTATCTCATAGCAGATTTAATATCAGAGAGCTTAGAGATCAGTGATGGTTTAAGAGATGTGGTTTAAATAAGATGGATTAATGATTTAGGAATTGGTTGAAGAACAAGGTGAGTGGTAAACTGTATCTGTATTACTATAAAAAGCCAGATTTCATTTATATCACTGTTGTATTTAGACCAAACTTACCAACAAAAGAAAAAAACCCAAACAAAAACTGTAACTGTTTAACCATCCCCAAATCTCTTTAAGTTAAAAAAACCCAAACAACAAAACCAAACCAACCATGTGGGATCCACTTCATGCATCCCTTAGCTGAGTGCAAAAGGCAACCACTGTTTAACTACCCCATACAATACCACAGAGCAGGTTACCAGATGTACTACTCAAGTTGGAATTAGAAGAACTCTGCCATCAGGGTGCTCTTATCTGAACTGGAGTTTGACCAGGATGTGGAAGTTTACTTAATGTTTTTTACAAAACAATTGCATGGAGAACGTTTCCAAGAAACACTGTCGTTAATGACCTCCATTCACTGAGCTGTAAGAACAAAACTGCCTCAGGAAAGAAAAATCTCCAGGTTTTGAATCTGCAAGGTAACTTTCTTCAGGCAGTTGTTAAGAGGACAGCCACAGCTGCAGAAGAAATTACACTGATTTTGAACTGGCTAAAATTTTCTAGGTTAAGACAGAACTAATATAATTTGAGAATTCCCAGTAAGACTTCAGTACTTTATTTTCTTGGGCAGATGAGCTTCTGGGATGTCTTGAGTCAAGTACTTAAAATCTAATCAGATTCCTAAATGATAGCTACCAAATCTGAATCATCTTATGCTTGACTTTGTACTCACCAACGAAAAAAATTGGGCAGAGGCAGGAAGGGAAATAAGGTGCATTATTTTAGGTAGGAAAGTGTCACATTAGATGTATTAGAGGGTTTAAATCTTCCTATGTTCCTACCCGTTTACCTTCACCATAATAGCATGTAAAAACTACAAACCTTGCTCACATAAAGGTATCCTGTATCATCTAAAATAATTGTTTTCCTTAGAGTAAAACAGATGCATTTCCTCAAATATATTAATTCCCAGGTTTACTTAATGGGACAAAGTCATGCTGAGATGCAGAATTAAAGAAATTAAACTAAATCATTGATTGAAAAAATCTATTTAACACTATAAAGGAAAGCCTTTAATGCTAGAAATTATTGTTTTCTTTAACTATGTTTACCCATAGACTGGTTTGGATTGAAAGGAACTTTCAAGATCATCTAGTTCCACCTGCTACTAGACCAGGTTGCTCAAGGCACACCAGATAACCTGGCTTTCAACATTTCCAGCCTTGGAGCTTCCACAACTTCTCTGGGCAACCTGTTCCAGTGCCTCACCACCCTCACGGGGAAGAATTTCTTCCTAGTGTCTAATCTAAAAGTCCCTCTCTAGCTGTACTGGAGGCCCTCCTACAAATATTGGAAGGCTGCTAGGAGGTCTCTCCAGAGCCTTCTCTGCTTCAGGTTGAACAATCCCAACTCTCTCAGCTTGTCATCATCTAAAATGCTGGCTTTGTTCAGTTTATATATTTTCATAGTTTACGAAGTTTGTGATGTTAATCAGTCCACTTCACCTCGCTAAAACATTGGGGAAAAAAGATCATTAAGACTTTTCAGAGGTTCTAAATAAACCTCAGGATTTTCATTTCACAGGAATTTTTGGAATGTTTATTGTTTGCTCTAAATCAGAAATTTTTTAGCAGTTAAAATATTAGACCTTGCTGCAGAATGGAATTTCGTGGAAGATCTCAGGTTAAGTACGTGTCTGAATTTTAGGCATGTTTCAGATGAATGTCACTTGAATGAACAAATACTTTTACCTGTCAAGACAGACTCTACTCCACTGTCTGCACAATTAATTTACCAGAAGTTAAGAGCTTGCCAATCATTAAGTTTACCTCAGAGTGACTAACTTTCAATTAATTTGATTTTAAACATACAAAAATCCATTTTATTTATTTCCTAGAAGTTTCATAGAAGATTTGTTTCCAAGTACAGATCCTACTACTCAGACCCTTGTGTATTGTACAAAATTTTCTGATACTACAACCCAATGGCTTCAAAATTCCACACAAATCTTGCAAGTATTCTCTGTACTGTTGATATTCCTCACTCACCATTTGCTGCATAGAAGCTGGCACGCTTCAGCTATCCTTGTGCTTGACATGTCCTGAATGTCTTTAAATTACTCCAACTGCTTATAAAAATAAATTGGGAAACTTGTTATGGTTTAAACCCAGTAGCACTCATTTATGAATTAAAATTCACTAACTAGTTTCTAAACTTGAATAACTTGTATGTTGCATGTCTTATGCTGAAACGAGAAGCTGGAGACATGGTGGAAGGGAGCAGGGAGCAGGGAGTCATGTGCATTTAAAACCAGCTATATAGACTACTTTTTTCTTAAAGGAAATCCTTTGTTCATTATTTGTAATTATCACATGATGAAATCAAATTATTTAGATAGGAAACTAACTCCATGGCTATTTGGTCACAGCTGAATGTGGAACAAGGCTGTCTTTTGCTTTCCTGTATATATTTTTGTTGTTATTGTGGGTTTGGTTTTTGTTAGTTTGGTTTGGTTTTCTTTCTCTCTCTCTTTTTTTTTCATACCTTTAAAATCCACCTATCACTTTTACTTTTTTAACATTTCACACTCTCTGTCAATGGCAATGGGGCCACATTCTTTCCCAGTGAATAACCACAGCAACCAAGGGAACTCAAATTTAGAAAGCTGCAGGCAATTAAGGTCCACCTTATAGCTTCAGAGACATAAAATAACAGTCACTCCTTGTGACAGGATGGTCTACACCTTCCAATTTCGATGAGAGTTAGGTCTCAGACCTGCTAAATTCATGCCAATTCCAAGTCCAGACAATGAGGGAGTCAGGTCTTAAGGCAAGCTCCACTCCACCCTGCTCTAGCTGATGACACTCATATCTGTATATCTGTAACCAGATATAGCTCACACATACAATTCAGGATGGAGGAGAAGTGGTGTCTCTTGGATACGGGCCCAGCTGTATTAGACAACTTATTAAAAATAAACCAAAATAAACCAGTGGATACAAGCAGCATAAAAACATGTTTAAGCTTTCTTTAAATAGGTGATCAAGCACCAGACCCTTTCAATTATTCTTCTGTATACATATCCCAAAATCTGGAAGAAAGAACATATTAACTTAAAAGAACATTGGAATGTGAATAGTTTCTATTTTCTATGTAACTTTTCAATTTCTGTGCTATGATTTCTTCTGTGCAGTGTTGATGATTAGGAGAAAACAATGCGTGCCTCAAAAGCAAGGAAGAGTTTTATCTTTACATCAGTGTTTCTTATGAGCTTGCCTATTTTCCATATATAAAAAATCAACTAGATATACTACACGTTACTGAACTGAGGAAAGTGAAAAGATCAACTACTCAGCAGAAGAGCAAATTGCCAATTTTCCCCTTGTCCATACAAGTTGGTAATTATTTTCCTCAGCAGCATTATGCACTTTGTGACTTTAATGACTCTTAGAGGCAAATATTTTGAGACTCTCTTAACTGTTGCTGGTTATACATCTACTTTTGAAATTTGAGCAGTGATCAAAGGCACATAGAGTAAATCTCTCTGTTATGTTAAAATACTTCCATAATTTAAGATGGTTTCATTTACCTGCCAAAGTTGACAGTCAGGTTCACTCCTCTGTGGACAGCAGGTTGCATCTCTCCCAAGTCTGACTGCAGCCACTGTCACACAGAATCATAAAAACATAGTTTTGGTTGGAAAAGACCTTTAAGACCATTGAGTCCAACCATCTAGAAGATTTATGTTCTTTCCCAGATTCAGCAAGAAGACTTGTACTAACCATGGCAGCATCAAGACAGCCAACAGGACAGCACACAGAAACAAAAGCTCTCAATATACTTTAATATAGCACTGCAGTTGACCTGGAACTCCCCTTCAGATGTAAACAAGGTGCAAAGGAAATCCACAATAATCTCCTTTTTAACTACAAGTTTTAATATCGTATTCTCTTTTAAAAAAATCTTCTTGCAAGTTTGCTCAGCTACTTTCATAAAAGATTATTTTTGTAGCTTCCAAATAATGCAAAGCCAAAACCTCATTCAAAAGGAACTGTTATATTAAACAAATATGAACTGTAGGTCTAACTAATTTTAAGGTATATAACAGAACATTTAACCATATTGTTCTGAGAGTTTGGCTTCTCCAGTTCAGCCTGAATTTGGCAAAATTGTACTTGCTGATCACAAATAATGGTAATTTAAATATAGTTGCAATCCACTCAGTGCTATTTGTTTCACCTTCTGTCTCTGCATATTTAGTTTGCTCACATCAAACCCCCTAAAGCTCAGCCAGCTGCACATTCTCCACCACTTGTGTTCATCTTTGCTCCTCCCATTCCTCCTGTTTATTCATTACTCTTCTTCTGTTCCCATTTCTCGTACCTGGCAATAGGACAAGGGACAAACCTTTTAGAAAGGACCACAGAGACAACAGCAAAATAAAGATTTGGTAAGACAGACTAAGTATCACAGCAATTTAGATGATATTCAGGAAACTATAAAGCACTTGTGTTGTTTTTTTTTTTAGTTAATATTATTACTAGTATTTATAGATTGTGTCAGCATTTCTGTACTTTCTTTAGTGTTATTTCTTTCTATATGAAGCTGTTTCCTTAGGAGATTTAAGGATTTATTGCTAGATAAAGTTTTTCTCCCATGTAAGTATGATTGTTCTGTTCTCTCCTACTATATTCAGAATCTGATAGAGTTGTCAATGTATTTTTTTTCTTATAAATTGTTTTTAGTACAAAGCCATGCGAGAGAACATAACTGTTACGAAGCAAGCATGCCAGCCCAAAAGAGTGCATTCAGTGTCAAGCTAAATGATACTGAAAATGGATGCAAAAAAATGGTTTATTCAAGTTTTCTTCCCTGTGTTCAGGATTAGACATGGTTGCTGAGCAGATCTTGAAGAACATTTTAAAAATATCAATTAAGTATTGATCTGTGGCATTGCCACATCAAAATGAGTACATCTAGTGACTTAAATGTTCACGTGCTGGTTAAAGGTCTACATGTGCCTTTTTAATGGTCTCTGATAAAAGAAGTTCACAGGTTTAGCATGCACTTCCTTGAAAATGTAAATGATAAGGTGTAAGTATGCAGTGTCTGGAAGATAAAAAGAAAGATAAGAAAGCAAGTGTTTAATGTGCTCAATATAGTGTAGTTATAGTACATTATACAGAGTACACATGAGCTGCCTTGCCAAATTCAGTTAGGATATAAATAGTGGTATTCGATGGTGGTGAAATTTTAAGTGGATGCATATCAGTCTGCTTTACAAAGAGCAATCTCTCTGCTGGCATTTAATATCATCACCTTCAGCACTCTACCATTATGGACTTATTTATATTCCATTATAGCGAAGATTCGTTCAGAAGCTTGGCTACTGTGAACACAGCTTTTGTGTTACCAAGCATTCATGTCTGTCGAGACTATACTTTTCTCATTCCTGTATTTGCCCTTGCCTTGTCTAGCCTACTTCTGGCTTTGTCTACTCAAGACCTGATATTCTGCCCTTTCTTTAGGCATCAAGTCATTGTCTGTCTGCCTTGTTAAAGACCCATTTAAGTACTGGCTCAAATAATCTGTTACTTTCCCTGCTGCTACATATCCTGAATTTAGGAAAATCTTCTTCCAGTGACACTCAGTATTCTCTGCTACTGGATTACCATGTTATCAGTGTGCTCTCCTCTTGGCTGGTGACCTGCATAAATACAAACATCCAGTGTATTAACCAGAATAATAAGAACAAAATGACAAAAGCTGCACAATCCAAAGTAATTTAATGTTTTAAATTCAGATGCAAATGGTTCTTTCCAAGGATTTGAGATCCCAACTCTCATATTCCAGTTCCCAAATGCTGCAGTGGTTTTTAATGATTATTCCCTCAAGCCATTCACAGAACACATTGATTGAATCATCATTAGTCGCTTTCCAAGCAGTGTAAACCTATATGATCAATATACGTCCTGACTTTGTTCAAAGGCAAACTCTAATGATTCAATTGCTCAGAGTTATACCCAAACACTTTGGTGCCTCCCTGAGCTTGATAAATGCAACCCCCTTTGAAGCTCTGAATAGTACACCACATACCTATCCATCATCCTGAAATGACCCCATCATTACAGCATAGCTCTGAGGCTGCACATCCATTCATCAAACATCTTTCTTTGACCAGAATGGTAAATTCCAAGTTCAGATTCATTTGTAAAGTTCCATATAATTCTTTTTTTAACTGTGAGCAGCAAATACTGTGTAAGAATTAGGAACAGCCATGTCACAATCAATACTTCTCATGAAGGAGCCTCAATCAGAATGTTAGTACCACAAAGGTTTTCATTTTATAACAGATCATGGAATGGGTTGGGTTGAAAGGAACCTTAAAGATCATCTACTTCCAACCCCCCTACCATGGGCAGGGACACCTTCCACTAGATCTGGTTGCTCATGGCCCTGTCCAGCCTGGCCTTGAACATTTTCAGGGCAAGGGCAGAGGGACTCTGCTCAAAGTATCTTCCCCCACTAGACAGCCACCATGGGCTAAATACATTACCAAACTTCCTATTTCCTCAGAGCAGTCCCACACACAGAGAAATACTCCAAATCTGCCTTGTTGTTTGAAATGCCAAATGAACGCTAAGAGCCATCCAGCAGGTCTAGAGAGCTTCTCCTGCTCTTCCACTCTGCTCTGGTGAGATCACGCTTGGAATAATGTGTCCAGTTTTGGGGTCCCCGGTTCAAGACACGATTCTGCTGAATAGAGTCCAACTGAGGGCTGAGAGGATGACTTGAAGACTTGAACATCCCTCCTATGAAGAAAGACTGAGAGACCTGGGGCTGTTTAGTCTTGAGAAGACTGAGAAGGGATCTTATGAAAGTCTGTAAATACCCGAGTGGTGGGTGTCAAGATGAAGGTGCCAGGCTCTTTTAAGTGGTGCCCAGTGATAGGACAAGAAGTAACAGGTACAAGCTACAACACCGGAGGTTCCACCTCAACATGAGGAGACATTTCTTTACAGTAAGAATGCTGGAGGACTGAAACAGGCTGTCCAGAGAGGCTGTGGAGTCTCTTTCTTTGGAGACTTTCAAAACCCACCTTGTGTTCCTGTGCCGCCTGCCCTAGGTGACCCTGCTTTGGCAGAAGGGTTCGTCTCTGGAGGTCCCTTCTGACATTCTGTGATTCTCATATTACAGCTATAGGTAACTGTGGATTTCCTTGCAGCCTGGCTGGGGAAAAAAATAAAATCTGGGAAAGACCTTAAGAGAAAACTAAGAACCTGGGAAAATGCATTCATTTTAAGTTACCTTAGGCTGATCACATTCATAGGCTGTCACAACCTCTTCTGGTGTGCAGTAAGGATTAGAGAGCCAATAAAAGGCTAATGAAAAACACAGGCTTTCTTGAATGTGCCATAAATACAATAATTAATAAAAATCAAATATAAGCTAACTTCATGCTTAATGGTCTAACTACAGAATCTGTTCATTTACTTGGAGTCAAATGTATGCAATCAGAACCCGTCTGACAGAAACTGGAAAAAATGGTAGAAGAGTTGATCCATTTGTGGCTTCCTTTGAAAAAGCCTGGTGAGGGGGAAAAGCCCTTTTTCATCTCAAAAAGTGGAAAGATCTGACTGGTAAAATGCTTACTTTTTTTGTTGTAGCAACTTAGGAATATGAATTCTCAGAAATTATTGATAGCGACAGGAAGAAAATTGAAGCTTTTGAGAAGTGGAGCAAGCAAAGACTCCTGAATATCTCTTGGGCAGAAAAGATGATAAATGCTCATATTAAATACATTATTGGAGAGAAGTAGACTTGGTTGTCAGAAATGAATAGGTGAAAGTGTATGTGCTTGGGACACATCAGAAGTAGAGATGGAAGTAACCTTGAGAATGTAATTACGGAGTGTGAATGGTGACAAGTCATCATAATAGACAACAGTTAGAAAGGAGGTGGATAGATGGCACACAGTAGGCTGCTGCAACTTCGGTTTCTGAATGCTGAAAACCAGCAGCAGATCACAGAGGCTTCTAAAAACTCTATGAAATTACCAATATGCAGGTGCCAATAAATTGATTTTATTTCACTTGTAATCTAAGGAAACAAATGCAATTGTTCTGTAAATGTAGCACTTTGTAATTTTTTTTCTATTTGCAACTGTACACTTTTCCATAATGGCTTAAATACACTGACAATGACAATCTTTGTCATTTCTGAACATGCTTTGATAAAAAAAAAAAAAGTCTTGTGGCAAGTATAATGCAGAATAAGCAGATCATTTTCAGACAGCACAGGACAAAGACCTCTTTACCAAAACCAGACCAGAGTAACATTGAGACAGGTTATGGCTATAGATCAGTTTGAAAGAAGTAGATCATACACATAGTGTTTGTTCCTTCCCTTCATTCAGTACTCGTGGTAGTATATGAGAAGTCAGCAAGTTGTTGAACTGTCCTCTCTCTTCCAAGGAAGCTTTGTGTCTCCAAGCAATTGTCATCATGAGAGATGCACACAAGTCTTCTTCCATCTTCTTCACAGATTGTTAGTGAGATTATGTGAGACACAAAAGTTCTTGTTTTCAGGACAAAATGCACCTCTTGGTCTGTTATTAGATGAGAGTAATTTCATTGCAAATGTGATGCCTTTTGGAGCTGTTTTATTATTGCAGCACACATTGTGAAGAAACTCAGCTTTGACTCAGGTGAATGTAACCACTGTTCTCAATTTACAGATTCTTTTATGAAAATAGGGAGCTAAAACAATTAGGTGCTGTTATCAAGCTAGGTTAAACTGCAAAGTTTAATTAGAAACCACAGGGATATCTCTGAAGATCCAGTGCAGCAAACTTAGAAGTGATAATTCAAACTGGAGGAGCTGCCTGCAACTGCTTCTGAGAAAGACTCAACAGGTGGACAAACAGGAAAGATGACTGGGAACAAGGACAAGAGATAAAGGAACACGAGAATGCTTCTTTGCAAAACTTTGGAAAAAATGTATTCTGGGGGTTGATTTTTACTGAGTTCAGAGGAACTGGTGTATTGTAGGAAACAAAATGTGTATAATTTTAAAAATAAACAGGCCTTCATAAAGAGGAAAAAGAACATCATTCGGATTTGGAAGCAACCTGCTAGATGGCAAAACTGGCTAAATGTTGAGAGCTGAAAACAAGCAATTAAGCTCCCCTTCTTGACCTATTTGACTGTGACTTAAAAGATGTTACAGTGAAGGACCACACTCCACCACCTGGTTCTGCAAGGCAGGAGCTTTCAAGAGCATAGCTATTATCAGGAAGACAAGTGCTTTCCTAACCCACCAGATAGGATTTCTTACTTGTCTGACCAGCTGACTGACAAGATATGCTTTATTCTGCTGTTCATTTACACACTGTTGTGTCTCGATAGCACTGTTTACTTCTTGATCATTATTACTCTCCATGCTTACTGTACTAACAAAGACTTGAGGACAACCATTAAGCTGTTCCTGGAAACATGTGTGCATAGCTTAATTTAATCAACATGAATTAAAGGATTTTCTGTGCTTACAGTAATCACTCCATGCTCTATTCTGTTTCACCTGGAAGTCCATTTTGCTCTGAAAACTTCGTGCTGTGTTATTTTCCCTACCAGTAAAAACATCATATTGTCCTGTTCTTGGTACTTTCCTCTAACCTCTCCAAAGGGACCTCACAAGCCTGTCCAGCATCCTTTATTTCAATCTGCTTTTAAATGGTCTGCTACTTGCAATGGTAGCCTAAAATATATTAATAAACACACAAACAGATTTGAGTAAACCTATTCCAGTAAAAATAATCGCAGTAAATGTCAACAGATCCAAACACAAATTTGTTCAGGTAGAGACTCAATAAAGTCTAGGCAAAAAACTAAAGGACTGAGTCTTATTATTAGACAGAGCCATCCATTAAAACACAAGGGATCATGTGAACCTGGCTACAGCTGTACAAGAAGCAGAGTCCAAGTCAGATCTGTGGCTGAAATTAGAAGGGTGAAGGTCAAGCAAGCAAAGGCAACAAACCAGACACTAGCTGTAATCATATCTGCAAGCTGATTTCTGCACTATTCAAATAGAGTACAACAGGTCATATTATCTGAAGCTTTTATGTTTGTACATTCTGAAAATGCCATGCATATATTCAAGCTAAATGGCAGTTAAGTGTTCATTCATACCTCCCTTAATTTGGAGGTGGTATCAGAACCACGTTTTGGTTTAGCCCTTTAGAATTTCAAATGGTGCAGAAGTAGGAATCCAGCTTCTTTTCTAAGATGGACCATTGCCTGATCATGTCATGATTACAGAATTTGCACCTACTCCTCTCTCAACCACTTTGCTGATCATCATTTGTCTGTGACTCATACAAGCCATCACATATCTGACCAACAGCTTCTTAAGTAATGGCTACCCTAAGAGCACTATAATGCTGGCAAAATACTCCTGGGTATGGACCCAAGTTACCTTAGCAAAGTTGTGTTGATACCCAAACCTAGAGTCAGACAGAAAATTAAACCAGGAATACATCAGTCCACGAGCACAAACTGCACTTACATTTAATGACTGAGGAGCCCCAACAACACTGATGCTAAAGGGTGGTCAGAGTTTTCATATCGCTAACCAAATCTATTGTGAACCTCTCCTAGATAGTCAACTTTCTAATGATGCGTTTCAAAACCTTTTCTGTGTTATACTACTGATAGGAAATTCTGAGAATTAAAAATAAATGTCAAAAATTACTTCATACTAAGTGCTAATTTCACTGTCTGAAATCTGCAAGAAGGTAGATCTTGGTCCACAACCAAGAATACTCAGTCCTGTGTAGAGCTTCACAAACAACTTGTTCAAGACAAAATTTTAACTAAATGACCAAACTTTCCCTGGCACATTCAAGTGAGACTTCTGAAAGGCCACATCTAACTATATGCCGTTTTCAATGTAAATATACCTTAGAATGTCCTTAGACTAAAAAAAACAGTTGTAGGAGAGCAGCCCTGTACTTTTTCATTCTTACTCCTACTTCATGACCTGTTGTATAAAAATTTCCAGGTCAAGATAGTACCAGTTTGTGAAAAACTTGTGACAAGAAGAAAACATTATGCCAGCATGGGTCACATTAATGACAGACATCAAATAATGTCTTTCAGTAATAATATTTGAAAGTACGTTTAAAAAAGGAAAAATAAAAGAGTTCAGAGACTTGTGTGATACTTCTGGAACACGATCTCAATCACATGTCAATTCTGCTGTAGGAGAAACCTGCCTAACTTCTTCCTAGTTTTATGCTTGGGTCATAAAAAAACTTAAGCAAAGTTCACTTTAAATTTATTTCTTGCATAATTTTTATTAACTTATTATCTCTTTTTATTTAATTTGAAGGAAGCTAATACAAGTTTTTCATATATATATGTTAGCTGTAGAACAATCTTGGAGATTTTAGACTGGAGAGAAGACTGAGAGGGGATCTAATAAAGGTATATAAATATCTGAGGGCTGGGTGTCAAGAAGGAAGGGACAGCCTCTTCTCACGTGTGCACTGTGATAGGACAAGGGGCAATGGATGCAAACTAAAGCACAGGAAGTTCCACTTCAACATGAGGAAGAACTTCTTTACTGTAAAGGTCACAGAACAGTAGAACAGCCTCCCTGGAGAGGTTGTGGAGTCTCCCGTGGAGACTTTCAAGACCTGTCTGGATGTGTTCCTATGCAACCTGCAAGAGATTCTATGGTCCTGCTCTGGCACAGGTATTGGACTCAATGATCTATGGAGGTCCTTTACAACCCCTAACATCTTGTGATCCTATAATCTTCTAAGATTTGTTTCTGGTTTAATACAAGTGTATTAAAAATAAAGAATCTATACCAAATTAATTGTTTATATTAGTAATTTGATTTGGGAAGCTAAGCACCTAATGTAACAAATGTAGGGATAAAACCACCAGAATCATTACAAGTGTAATAGTTTTGACAGTACATATTATATAATTGACAACAAATAAGACAGCTAATCTGAGTACTTCACCTCCAAGGCAAATCTAAATGGCTAGTGAAGTCTGGATTAGGAGAATGACTGAATGATTGGTGTTGGGATTATTTGATTATTAAATTAGTAGAACCTTGTTAAAATGGAATCATGTATCACACTCTTATGGTCACCTGTCCATTGTGAATGCTTCAATCCATGAATTCTTAAATCTGGAGAGAAGAATTTTGTCTAAGCCTGGACTCACAGCCAGATTTAAACATCTTGTCTGCTAGCATCATTCTAGATTTCTAAATCAGTGTCTGAGATCTCCATAGTGCTCCTAGCGCTGTGATCCACCTGAGAGAGTGTCAACAGACATTCAAGACATTAACTCCTCTAGGATAACTCTGCTGGTAGAGAAGGAACACAGGTGTATGAGAGCAATTTCTTTCCCACATGCTGTTACACTAGAAGTACTTGGAAGCTCCTCAGTCTTTCCATGTATTCTTCCTACACCTTGTAAATCTGAAATTTGACATACTTTACCATAATCTTACTTAGCCCTTTTCCATCTCCTCACCTTCTGCTGTGCCCAGCAAGCCCGCTGTCACACATCTGCAGCTCCTGCAGAGAAATCCATCCCTCCATGCAGGCTGATCCAAGCTCCAGCCTTTAATTTGCTCTATAGAAAATTCATTAGAGATTTTAAAAGCTGAGAAGAATGACACTTGTAGCTGGTGTGAGTAAGATAAAATAGTCATCTTAAGACCCTAAACTAGACTTTATCAGTTAAAAGTCACCTTTCAGTAGTCATGCACATACAATCACATAATGATTGTGTTTGGAAAAGACCTCTTAAGATCACAGAATCAACCAGGTTGGAAGAGACCTCCAAGATCATCCAGTCCAACCTATCACCCAGCCCTGTCCAGTCAACTAGACCATGGCACTAAGTGCTTCATCCAGGCTTTTCTTGAACACCTCCAGGCATGGCAAGTCCACCACCTTCCTGGGCAGCCCATTCCAATGCCAATCACTCTCTCTGTGAAGAACTTCCTCCTAACATCCAGCCTATACCTCCCCTGGCACAACTTGAGACTGTGTCCCCTTGTTCTTTTGCTGCTTGCCTGGCAGAAGAGACCGACCCCCACCTGGCTATAACCTCCTTTCAGGTAGTTGTAGACAGCAATGAGGTCACCCCTAGAGCCTCCTCTTCTCCAGGCTAAACAACCCTAGCTCCTTCAGCCTCACTTCACAAGGCTGTGCTACAGCCCCCTCACCAGCTTTGTTGCCCTTCTCTGGACATGTTCCAGTACCTTAACATCTCTCTCGAATTGAGGGGCCCAGAACTGGACACACTACTTAAGGTGTGGCCTGACCAGTGCTGAGTACAGGGGATGAATAACCTCCCTTGTCCGACTGGCCACACTGTTCCTGATCCAGGCCAGGATGCATTGGCTCTCCTGGCCACCTGGGCACACTCCTGGCACATGTTCAGCCTACTATCATTCCAGTCCAATCACAGAAGGTTAGGGGCTGGAAGTGCCAATCCAACCCCTCTGCCAGAGCAGGATCACCAATACTGGATCACACAGGAAAGCATCCAGGGAGGTCTTGAATATCTCCAGAGAGGGAGACTCCACAGCCCCCCAGGGCACCCTTTTTCAGTGTTCTGTCACCCTCACAGGGAAAAAAAAACTCCTTATGATTACATAGAACTTCTGTGCCTCAACTTCCACCCATTGCCCCTTGTCCTGTCACTGGGCATCACCAAGCAGAGCCTGCCTTCATCTTCTTGGCACTCATCCTTTACGTATTTATAAACATGAATGAGGTCACCCCTCAGTGTCCTCCTCTCCAAGCTGCAAAGCCCCAGCTACCTTAGTCTCACCTCACAAGGGAGATGATCCATTCCCTTCATCATCTTCGTGACTCTGTGCTGGACTCTATCAATTCTGTGTCCTCCTTCAACTAGGGGGATGTCCAAAACTGGACACAGTACTCCAGATGTGGCCTCACCAGGACAGAGTAGACTGGGAGAATCTCTCTCAACCGACTAACCACACCTCTCTTAATACACCCCAGTGTCAATCCAACAGCACCCTGCACACTACCTCAAAATGCCATGTCTATGCATTCTTTGAACACCTGCAAGGTTTGGTGACCGCTGCCTCCCTGGGCATCTCATTCCAATGCCTGACCACTCTTTCAGTAAAGAAATTTTTTCCTAATGTCCAATCTAAACCTCCCCTGGCACAATTTGAGGGCATTTCCACTCCTTCCATCACTTGTACTTGAGAGAAAAGACCAATGCCCAACAGGCTACAGCCTCCTTTCAAAGACTTGTAGAGAGCAAGGTTCCCCCTCAGCCTCCTTCAGACCTCAGTTCCCTCAGTTGCCCCAAGCAGGGCATCTGGAAAGAACTTTACAGCCACCTTTACTTCAGGCATGCAGAGCACATGTTGTAGCTCCACAACACACAGATATATATCCCACTTCACTACTGACTTTCCAGACGTACTCTATCTCTTGGAAATACAAAAGAATATTAAATTAGAAAGACATTTTGCATGGAAAGATTTCCTGAGTTGGCTGGCTCTTTCAGTCTGCATATTCAAGTTTCTCCTGAAGATTTATAACTAAATTAATGTTTGAAATACTCATCTGCTAACCACGAGGAAGAAAAATGTAGACGTCGATACGTGAATGCTGTTCTTCCCTCCCATCTGCTTGAAGAAGAGCTATTACTCCTACCTGCCAGTGTCACCTCAAACACTGTTGCCCCTTATTTTCTTATTTAACGCGCCGCCTAGGCCTCGTCACCTGTACCAGGTGCCTGAGGGACCAGTTAGACGAGACCACACAGCCATGAGCACTCCGGCTCGGGGAAGAAACACCAGCATGTCCCTCCTTCCCCTCCCGCACACGCCCTGCCCAGCAATCCTGGCAGCCGACCCCTGCCGCCTAGGCTTTGGCCTCAGAGCCGGCCCTTGCACCCTCACCGCCCAAATGAACTCCACAGGGCCGAGTCCGGCCCTCAAGTCGCGGCCCGTGCGGCCCGGCCCGTCTGTTCCGTGGGTTTTGGCGCCAAGCGAGAGGCAGCGCTGCTGCGGCCGTACCCGGTACTGCCCGGCGCCACCGCCCTGCACAAGGTTCGGCGAGCTACGAGACTTACTGGCTGCCCTCACCCTCGCCTCGGGGCTGGGGGGATCCTGGCTGGGCGGCGCTGCGGGCCAGGCCCCAGGCCCGAGGGCGGGCAGGGGGAGGGGGGCGGCGTGAAGCCTCCTCCCGGGCTGTTCTTCCCCGGTCGGACGGAGAGCGGCACTGTGTCCCCGCGGCGCACGCTCCGCTGGAGCCTCCCCCTCTCCCCAGCCGCCGGCGCTGCTGCTGCCGCCACCGAGCAGCCTCCCCCTCCCCCCACCCCTCCCCGAGCAGAAGCCGCCGCCGCACCGCGGAGCAGGGAGGCGGCGGGAGCAACCAGGGCAGCGGCCGGCAGGGGTGGCGGTGGAGCGCTGAGGACCACCCGGCACGGAGCCTACTCAATGCTGCACCTTCCGGAGCTGCATGAGGTAAAGGCGGCTCCGGGTCCCGCTTCCCTCCGTCCCTGTTTCCCCCCCCGCCTCCTCCCCGTCGCCCGCGGTCGGTGGGGGTGTGTTCGCGGAGCCAAGTGGTGGTGGGGGGGGCTCTTTGTGGGCCAGGCTGGGTGTGGGGTGATGGGGCGAGGAGGGGCTGCGGGAAGAGGGGCTGAGGAGGCATGAAGTTGCGGGAACAAATGGAAAGTGGAGAGTGGCCTGGCCCCCTCCCGGGGAGGGCTCCCGCCACCGTGGGGGGGGCGGGCGGGGGGCTCGGCGCCGGGCGGGGAGGGCTGGCGGGGGTTTTGTTTGTGCTCGCCGCCGCCTCTCTCCCTCCCTCCCTCCCCCTCTCCTGTTGGTTTCTCTGCCTCCTGATAGTTTTGAGGCCTAACTGTTTAGGCCTCGTCTCCCGGCTCCGGGGCTGGTGTACCGGCTCCGAACCCCTACCTGAGGGCCGGGAATTTCACCCCTCTGGTTATAATGAGCTCTCGCCCCCGAGACATCCTTCGATCGAGCCCGAAATTTCATTGTAAAATCGTTGGCTCCGAACTAACAGTGTTGGGCTGGAGCAGCCCCGCAATGAAAGGAGGCGCCGGAGGGGAATGGAGGGGCCGGAGTTGTGGGGAGCGGCGGCGGTGGCGGGCCGGACCTCGCTCCAGCGCCGTCCAGGGTGGGGGGATGCTGTGGGGGCAGCGGCGAGGGGCGCAGCAGGCGGGGTGATAACCGGGGCCTTCTGCGAATTGAGGGTGAGAAATGGAAAAAGAGGGTTAGAAAGTCGTTTCCATTCTGTTGAACTTTTGTTTTCTGACCGATAGAGGCCGGTAGAGGATTGTGGAGAAGGAAAGTTTATAACCAGCGGCACCAGGATGGACTTCCCTGCTACCCAACCAAAACCTGCTGCCGATGGTAAAATCATCTACTATCCTCCCGGAGTGAAGGAGATTACGGACAAAATTACCAACGATGAAGTGGTTAAACGGTTAAAGGTGAGCAATTCCGATCACCACTGCCTTTGCAACTTTGCTTCTTA
The DNA here is from genome assembly GCA_013400475.1 of Tricholaema leucomelas. Lineage (NCBI taxonomy): Eukaryota > Metazoa > Chordata > Aves > Piciformes > Lybiidae > Tricholaema lacrymosa > Tricholaema leucomelas. The sequence goes on along the minus strand of WAAF01004270.1, from coordinate 213,698 downwards.
ATATAAACATTTCATCGTTGGAAAGAACTGCCAGAGTTTCCTTGTCATAGTCGAAATGCCTCCTGCTCGCCTGCAGACTTTTGTGGGAATACTAATTCCTTGCTTTTCCTTGAAAGAGGAGGAGTTATTTCTATAATCTGTGACTGTACTCTTGTGCATTCTCATGAAGCCAGAGTTGATACTTTACTAATCTGTGTGTGAAATACTTTCAGAGTTTGGGGAAGAGGTCTGAAATAGAATCATAAGTAATAATTACCTGAGGTGCTACTGAAAAATTTTGTTGGTTAGCTAGAAGGTTTCGATGTGTTCCAACACTTCAAGCATAGCTGAGCAGAGTAAGCAAGTAAACCTAGTTAAGGTTCTTCTTGACTCAAAAGATACTCACAAACAGTGAAGATGAATTTTTGGAGTTTCTAGATGGAATTTTGAAACTTGCATATGTAAAACCTGCCTCAGATTTTGCAATTTGATATAATACATGCAATTTCTTATTTAGTATAAATGGTGCTTGGCAGAGTTGAAAATTTTTGTAAGAGGGAGTGTTAACAAAAAAATGTTCTCTGCTTGCTTGACAGCATCTTGGGAGACTGTGAGGTTTATCTCTGTTTTTATTGTTTTAAATTCCTTTTTCCACTGGAAACATGAAATACTGCTGTGATACAGGAGTATTATTTCTTAATTCTATGCTGAAAAGAGAGAATGAAGTTGAGCATTGATCAAATATTGGCACAACTCGTTTGTTAGCACCATGGTCTTTGGACCAGAAAGTTGTCGTAACGTAGGATTTGGTCTCATGCCCAGGGTGGAGATGTAGAAATAATCTTTTCAGAGATTAAAAATATTCTTTCATCTGATGTGGCTCTTCCCATTGCAACAGTGACCCCATAAAGACTGAAAAATAGAAATCATGGTCAGTTAGTACATTGAAAAATCTCTTACCTATAAATGTGGAGAAAATCTCAGCTTTGTGCTTTGCTTTCAAAGCAGCAAGGCACGTGTCAGTTGTTTCTCTGAAAACAAACCTTGTTGTCCAATGACAGTTTTGAATGGACAAACCCAGCCTAGTATTTCCAAAAATTCCAGTGGAACATCTCTAGCTACAGGAAAAGATCCTGGAGTTTTGATTGTTTGGACAGAGACGTTGAATCAAAGTTCGTGTGAAGGGAGTTGGAATGCAGTTTGGAGATGCATGTTGAAATAAGTGTTTTATTTGGTTGCAGTTGGAGAACTTGCAGTGGTGAGCTGTGCCACTCTTAGATAACTGGAATAGTGGAATTTCAAAGTAATGGATGTATGTTTTGTTGAATTCAGCACTGTGTGTTGGGCATAATTTTCAGGCTAAGAGGGTTTTTTTCTGTCATTTTTAATGCATTTTTAAATGACCTTTCAAGACTGATGGGAACATACACTTTTCTAGTGGACTTACCATCACTGAAACAACAGAGGAAGATTTTTCTCATCTTACTGGTACTGCTTAATCTGAGTTTGAGAATTGGTTTTGATCAGATATTTGGTTTACTGAAATATTAAGAAAATCAGAAGTGCTATACGCTTTAGAACTCAACCAACAACTGTTTTTTCTTTGTTTTTTTATAGACATACCTGTTTTTTATTGATGAAGTCCATGCTTCCTTATATCAGTTTGGCTTATAAAAAACAAATCCATTTTGCCATGTGGAATATTACAATGATCACAGTGCTTGGGATGGAAACACTTGAAAGAGTTTTGTTTAGTTAAAAGATGACTTTCCACAACTTTATATATGACTTAATGGTAAAAGTCAGCTTTAGCAGAATATACAAATTCAGGCATGAATCAGTCTTTGAAACTATAGGACTTCTGCCACCTTTTTGGCTGAGCATGACTAAAGATGCTGTGTGTTGCTGAGAAGATGCATGTGTAACTTGATGTTCTGGCCACCAGGCTTTGTGTCAGTGACTGCACATTTTTGTTCTTCTGGCTTATTGGAGTCATGGTCAAATTAATTGTTTACAAATTTGTGTCCTTATTAGCAACTTTTCTGATATCACATCTATGTTTTTGTGTCCAGACCTCATCTAACGAAGGCTTTTCTTATTATTAGAACTTGAGACGTTCTGGGCACCTGTCCCAGAGTGCCTGAGCAGCAACTTTTGTGCCAAGGACTATTATAAAGAATGTTTTTCTATCCTTTCCCTCCTCCTGCTTGGGGTTGTGGGTAATAAAATGTAGGGCACATTCCTTTACAGTGTTTTGATGCATCTGTCCTGAAAATGGAAGTCTTGAGAGTTTTAAAATTGACGTGTACCTTCTGAGTGGTGTAGGAAGGAAAGCCTCTGGATTGTGTATGTATGATGAATAAAACACTAGTTCAGGTGCTTAATGGAGTCTGAGGTGGTTTCTGGTGTGTTAGATTACATTGATGGGTCAGTGTCGTCTTAGAGTGGGACAGTATGTGATGTGTAATTTCAGCTATTGAAGAAGTGACTTTAACTGTGGTGTGCTGTGGCTGAGGACAAGTGTCCAGTTAATAGACACAGTTAAGCTTAACTAAACAGCTAGCATGTAGCGGAGAGTTGAGCCTTACTGTACTTTGATAGCCTACAAATAAAAAAATAATTCTGTTAATATTCCTCTTTACAGTGTATCTGGTCAAGTTATAGAGTGATTGGTTTCAGGGCTGTAAGTTAGATGCTTGTCAGTTCAGTAGGGTTTGTTGGGAGAGCTGGCAACTTTTGTTTAAGTGATAGAAGTGGAAAAACAACAAACAATTCTGATGCACCCAACTTGTCATCTTTCAGTTCCCAAATTGAGTCACCAAATAAATACAAATTGAGAACAGTTGCACTGCTAATATTATATTGATTCCTGAAAGATAGTTGACATTATTTTTAACTGTCAGTATTTTACTGCCTTATTGAACTCCAGATTTCTATATTGTTGTCAGTAAATTACTAAATTTCAGATAAAATCTTCTTGTGACCAAATGAAGTTTTAATGTCATTTATGTAAAACCTTGGTAGTAAAATTGTGTGTTCTTAATTATGAGGTATTCTAGAAATAGCCCCATGAATCCAAAATGCAGAGACTAACTTTCTCAGAGATTGACTGAAGCAGCACTTTTGTAGGCAGAACCAGAACTGCCACTGAAAGAAGAAGCTCTGTCTGCTGCATGTCCCAGCCTCTGTTCTGTACCCTGTGAAAACGCATTTTGTTTTACAGTGTGCTAGATGGATGGGTAAAAAAATCTGGGTTAAAATGTAGGAGAGTGAAAAAAACCCAACCCCAAACCTCTGTTAATTTTAGCTTGAATCATTATCTTGCCTGATTTATTGCAATATCTCACAAATACTTGTGCTGGTGTAGGGGAAAAAGCAACTTCTTTCTGTGGCAGTTCTGAGGTTCCTAGAGGAACTTCAGAGTTGATTTAAATGTGGAAGTTGGAAAATGTTATATTCTGAGAAGATTAGGCTTTTGTGTAAACAATGCAAAAGTCTTACTAGATTATTTTTATAGATAAAAGAAATGCTACATGGTGAGAAGTTCACATATAGCTCAGTGCAGTTTGGTAAAGTGTACAAGAAATCTGTAGCCATAAAAGAAAACATTCATATCTATAGGTCAAAGAAAGTGCTGCACTATAAAAGTAAGCAACACTCATCCATAGTATATGTTAAAAGTGCATTTAACCATATTCTAAAGGTATAAAAGTTTCTCAAATGTTCCAAAGTAAAAGGAATAATCTTAGTTTCTGCATAGAGTTTTTTTTACCAAAGATTTAAGGCAGTGTAAAAACCTGTTTTGGTGAAATTAAAACATAAGTTAGAATTTATTGAGGACATCTGTGTTTTAACATAGCTGAGGTTAAGGTTCTCTTTCTTGGTTGATTTGTTGTTGTTTTTGTTGTTCTTTTAGGGACTGATTTTTTCCTTTTGTTTTTTCTCTCAGTCTTGTTGCTTTTCCCATGGTGGGTGACTGTCTGGCAAGGCATTTTCTGTAAGAGTTTATTTTCCCCACCCTTTCACTCTTTCCCCAGTTCTCCCTTTGCTACCCCACCCCAAGGTCTAGGTTGTGATCATCTAGAGAAGTTAGCACTCCTTATGTGCCTTGAAGTCTTCCTTATCTTGTTCCATGGCATTTCTTTGTTATCTGATATGTATTTGTGCCAGAGTGAAACAAGCACTCCCTCTCCTTCTTCCCATTGTCTTTGTGCACGTTTCTCTGGTTATTAGATGTTAACCTCTTTGTAGTTGGGCCTGTTGTGTCCTTATCTTTGGAAGATTATCCTTTTATCACTAGAAAGGGTTAATGGTAATTTCTCATATTATGCACAGGTATTTTTTAGGCATCTGTAACCTAATGATAAAATGGATCAAGGTTGCTTTTTTTTTGCTATTTAAATGTTTTGGAGTAGACTGGAGTTGCGTGGTGGTGGTGGGGAATGCTTCTCTTTATTTTTTGCATTAATGGTCACTCTCTAAGACTGTAGTTAGATCACAGAACGTCGTGGCTGGAAGGGGCCTCTAAAGATCATCTATTCCAGCTGCCCTGCCAGAGCAGGATCGCCTATACCGGATCACACAGGAAAGCATCCAAGTGGGTCTTAAGTATTTCCAGAGAGGGAAACTCCACACCCCCCTGATTTGGTTGGGGCAATCAATTTGGCCAAGGCAGGAATTATAAAAAATAGCTATTTTTATTTCCCCAAAATCCTGCCCCCAAGCTATATACAAAACTAGTTAAATTTTATTTACAGGTTCTAATTTGGTCAGGAATCTTCACAAGGATGCTTATGGGCAATTCTAGTAATTTAGGAAAGTCAGAAATTGGATAAGGCTAAGCTACAAGATAGCTTTAACCCACTTATAAATCAGACTGAGCAGGGAGCCTAGGGAAAGGCTGATTTACTCATGAGGTTGGAGTAGAAGTTTAGAGATGATCCCTGCTGGATTTTTTTCTGCCTCTGAAACTGCAATCTGTAATCCTGTTGTGGATCCACGTGGCAAAGTCCGATGTGAATAAAACCCACCAAAGTCATAAGTGTCTGTAGACACAGCTTCCATGAGGCAGATCTCATGGAGTGGCCCTGCCTTAGCAGAGCAGTGAAAAGGTTGTACTGCTGGCATGTTCCTATGAACAGCAGCAATTTATGGCAGAGGCTGGGTCCTTCCAGCAGGAAGCCAGGATACAGTAGTCCAAGTTGAAGCTAGGTCCGGGTGCCAGAGGTGACTCTCTGGAATAGAACCTAATGGATTTGCCAGGCTTGTAGACTTCAAGAGCGTACCGCACAGAATGGTGGAAAAGCAGGGACTGCGTGTGCTTTCTCATCACTTTTATTTTAAAATCTTCCTAGACAATGTGTCCAATGCCATATATATACTGGGCACAAAGAATCGAGCCAAGCACCAGCCCAGATTCTAGCATGGGCTTTCTCACAAGAGTAGGTTTGTGGAAAAGGGAGCCTTTTGCTGTTCCCCGTTCAAGTCCGCAGTGGTGGAGGAAAAAGTTTCAGGCTTCCTCCTTCCCCCATTCAAACCTCCAGAGATGGAGGAGGGGGAAGGGAGTTTGGAGTGCCCTGCCACACCCCCTTGGACAGCCCTTTCCAGTGTTTTGTCACCCTCACAGGGAAAAAAATTCCTCCTCATGATTACATAGAACTTCTGTGCCTCAGCTTCCACCCATTGCCCCTTGTCCTGTCACTGGGCATCACCGAGCAGAGCCTGGCTTCATCCTCTTGGCACTCACCCTGCACATACTTATAAACATTGATGAGGTGACCTCTCAGTCTCCTCTAAGCTAAAGACCCCCAGCTCCCTCAGTCTTCCCTCGTAAGGGAGATGTTCCATTCCCTTCATCATCTTTGTGGCTCTGCACTGGACTCTCTCAAGCAGTTCTGTGTCCTTGAACTGGGGGGCCCAGAAGTGGACACAGTACTCCAGATGTGGCCTCACCGGGCAGAGTAGAGTGGGAGAAGAACCTCTCTCAACCTACTAACCACAGCCCTTTTAATACACCCCAGAATGGCATTGGTCCTCCTGGCCATGAGAGCACACTGCTGGCTCATAGTCGACTTCCAGTTCACTAGAATCACCAGGTCCTTTTCTCCTTCGCTGCCTTCCAACAGGTCAGTTCCCAACCTATACTGATACCTAGGTTAGTTCTTTCCCAGCTGCAACTTGCCCTTGTTACAAAAAAAGATGACCCATTGATCTGACTTAGCTGTGGTTACTTTTTTAGTTCAAAATAACTGATATAAGTGAGAATATTATCTGGGAGAAGACAATGTATTTTCTAGTGTGACATAGACTACAATTTGGTATGTTTCAAGTGAAATGTTTGCATATTAAGTATGTTGGATTTGTTAATAAACACTTTGCTGTCAAGACTTACATGACATGGGTATTTTCATAGCTTAGACATCTGACTTGAATGTGTTTGCATTTAAGAATTTTAGGTAGTTTTGTGGACACCATATAGCCAGGTTGCAGAAATGAGCCACAGTTAATTATTCTAACAATTTGAAAACTTCTATTAATTATATTTAACTGCAGACTACAGTTGGCAATGTTCTTGAGCTGTTACTGGCAACATAAACCTAAAATCAGATTTCTAATTTGGTTTTACGCATAGTTTAGTCTTTTTTAATTAGTTTGACTCTAGTAACAATCGTTTTTTCATTAACTAGGACAGGCCACTAGTATGAGAAGAAGAAATCTCATTCTGTTTTGTGTTGTGTTTTTTTTTCCCAATGGATTATTAGCTGCTTGCTTTGTAAATGTCCCAATTTTATCAGTCTTTAGAAAAACAGACCATGTAGGCTCATCAACCAAGTTTACCCCAATGTTGCTGAACTTCACATTTCAAAAGACCCTTTAGTTTTGTGTCTGATAATTTTCTCTTGTCACAAGTACACCAGTAATTAATGGCAATTTCACATGCATTATATTATCCAAATGTTCTCTCAGCAACAGTAAGATAAATACACTATGGAGGGAAAACAAAGGTTTCTGAATTAGCAGTGACAACTTCTGATGATTGACCACCAAAATGGAAAGTAGTTCAAAATTCTTTACGTCCTCATTTATTTTATTATAAACTTGAAAGAACTATTAATTTTGTTCTAGTGCAAATGCCTTTTTTGTGAGGCTAGGGTGTGATGTTAATCATAGTTGAAGAGAGCTACTGAAAGGGAGAAAACCAAACACCAAAAAGACAAGCTGGCTTCATATGCCTGATTTGGCTTTTGTAAAATGTGACTTCTGAAATGACTCTTGCACTTTCTGTGTTCCAGTCAGAAGTTCCTCTGTTTTCAGTTAGTTTTTTGATGCCTGGCACATCTGTAAACCAGGCCTCATCATCTCTGCTTAAGAACCCAGAAGATGACAAATGTTTTCAGTAAACTCTGAACAAGCGTGGCACAGAAACTTTACAATAGGTGGGACGCTAACATGCAGATCTTCAGACTTACTTGTTTTAAAGCATGGCTTAGAATATTTATTTGTTCCAACGTTTTTCTTCAGTTATAGCCTTCCAGCTTCAATAAATAAGAAAGATGGCCCCTGGGCAGTATGCTTCTCTACCAAACAGCCTTGATTAACTCCAGAGCAAGTCCTTTCTCTGGACTGAACCAAGGAATTGCTTCAAATTTTTGGTTGTTTGCTTTTGGTGATTTGTGGGTTTTGGTTTTTCGCTTGTTTGGTTTTGTTTTTAAAAGGTGAAAAAAAAAAAAAGGAAGGTATGTAATCACTTCCTAAATATTGTATTAACATTAGGATTGAGCAGGCTGACTAGAGGTTAAAGTACAAAATTGTCTACCTTGGAGAAGATGAGTAAGAATCATGATAAAAACATACAAAATAACAAGTGACAGATAGTAAACAATGAATCTCTGATTTTTGTCCTCCTCTCTTGAAGGAAGAATCCTAGAATTATTTTGGTTGGAAAAGACTTTTAGACCATTAAGTTCAACCATTAAAGATCATTAACTGAAATTGAAGCTTAAGAAATTGTTGAAGGCTAAGTATTTCTCAGGATCATAGTAGAAGGTTGTGACAGAGCACAGCTGAACTGATGTGGTCTTTTAATATAAATAATGACATACTTTAATCTATAAATCAGTTACTTTAGGTGCTGTGTGTGCATGGTGTTAAGGGTTTTTTAATGTCATGATGTAGGAGGCTTGTGTATTCAACTGTTTAAAATAAAATTTGGATGCAAAGTCCTTGACATCGCTGCGTTCTTATGAGGAGTTTTGTATGCCTAAGTGCAAAATAGCAGAAGCTGTTTTGTTTAGCTCTGCTCAAAGACTCATAAACAAAGTGTTAATCTCACAACAGCTCTATGAACTGAAAGAAAAATTATCCCTTAGTTTGCAAACAGTAATATGATTGATAGGAAGGAAAATTAGACATCGTCTGATGCTACTTTTCATCCTTGTCTGTTTTGGATCAGTTCATATTATTTCTCCTCTTAATGCCTATGTGCATCTTTTGCTATCAAAAAGAAAAACAATAGACAAAACAGTTAGCAGATAATTAATTCACAATATATATTATAGCTGTTTTGGTAGTCAAAGAAACCAAGCTCTTGTCTAGTCCCAAATCTATGTTAAACTTTCTGCATATGTGAATTTTTTCTTGACTGCAACATCATCTCGATCACCATTGTTACCTAGAAATCTAAACCACATGGTTATTATTGGTGTCACTCAAAGCAATGTGTGTTTGCTGGCTCTGCAGCTGCACTAAACTAACGAACTGTATTCCCACTGCTGTGCTGACATCAGAATTTGGCTGCTGCAAAGATGTCTTAAGCATGATGAAGTATTCTTAAAGGTAAACAAAGATAAAGTGGGTACAAAGCATGTTCCTGCTTAGAAATGAAAGCTGAAAACTTTGTAGTGTCTAAATAGCAAGGGATATCCTAAGTATCTGTTTTATTTATGTGAGACAGGTGAGAGGTAACTTATCTGATGGAGATGTCAGAACTGCAGTGTTAGGATCAGTTTTGCAGCCATGGTGGAGGAAAAAACTATTCAATTCTACTGCAAAGGCTGCTCAGGCTGTTTAATATCTTGCTTACTCTCAAGTGAGTTCTCATTTCTTTCTAGTTCTCTAGTTATATTTCCTAATCTTAATGCTGCTGTGTTGTCTTTTGTGAGCAGAGCCTGTCACCTTTTGCTGAAACACTCTTTGTTAGTCATTAGCAATTTTAGGCCTTACAGTATCTCTTTTTTTTTTGTATTATATTTTCATACTTCGTGGTAGAAATAAGGTCTTCTATGTCCAGGAGATTTATCAAAATTAAAGGAAACAGTTGAAACAGAGGAAAAATTTTGTATTGGCAAAATATGTTCATAAGCATTGATGAGATTTGTGTCTTTTCCATTTAAAAATGATTTTTTTGTTACTGATACAGACATTAAAGATGAAAGAGAATATTTTAAGATGGATTTGGAGAAAACAAACATTTGTGGAATCTTTCCCCAATCCTTTGCTGGCTAAAGCATCTGAAAGATGCGCACAATTAAAAGGAGTAGTTAGGTTAGTGTTTAGTAGTGTTACTTTTTCTTGCAGTCATTAAAGAATTCCCTTTCCTCTGCAATTGCAGGCTCTTTATTACAGCTTTTTATGGAAGTAACCTGGTTGACCATCATGGAGTAGCATGAGATCTGCAGGTGTACAATATTCTATTTTATTAGTATTATGTAACCTGCTGATTTTTTTCCACTACATCTTACATAAGAGACAATCAAAGGGACAAATTCAAGCTTGTGGGTACTGAAAATGTTATACTGTAGTTTTAAATGTCTGAGAGTTAGTCTTTCAAAATGAAACAAAAATTTGTGGTTGGTGCCTGGAACACAAGCCTTATGAGGAGAGGCTGAGGGAGCTGGGGTTGTTTAACCTGGAGAACAGGAGGCTCAGGAGTGACCTCATTGCTGTCTACAACTACCTGAAGGGAGGCTGTAGCCAGGTAGGGGTTGGTCTCTTCTCCCAGTCAACCAGCAACAGAACAAGGGGACACAGTCTCAAGTTGTGCCAAGGGAGGTCTAGGCTGTTAGAAGGAAGTTCTTGCCAGAGAGAGTGATTTGCTATTGGAACGAGCTGCCCAGGGAGGTGGTGAAATCACCATCCCTGGAAGTGTTCAAAAAAAGTCTATATTGGGCACTTAGTGCCATGGTCTAGTTGACTGGACAGGGCTGGGTTCTAGGTTGGACTAGATGATCTTGGAGGTCTCTTCCAACCTGGTTGATTCTACGATTCTATATGTGATAGTGCATTATTTGGACAAATGTTTTTAGCTTGCTTTTCTAATGAAATATTTTTTGAATCTGATCAGTCAGTCTAATTTCTTTATTACTGATCTTCCCTGAAGTTCCTTTAGTTCAGAACTTGCTGGCTGTTGGGCAGAAGTTTCAGAGATCCAAGATCTGTCTACTTGGTGCTGAGCAGAATGGAGACATCCCAAGTATGTTTATACAAAGGAAAATGGACCAGCACTGTTAAACATTTTAAAAGGCAGCAGCCTATGTGCTAGTTGGAATAAATTCTATTAATTCCCACATGGGTGTTTCAGATGTTGTAGGGGGATGTGCTACCCCCTTCCTAACTCTCCAAGCACAGCATCAAAAGGGAAGTGGGCAAGTAATGCAGGAGGAGGAGAGTGAGTGATGCTGGAGGGAGTGAGTTGGCAATTTTCTTGGAGGAGAGTGAAGTGGAACAGATCTGTTGGAAACCAGCCATTGTTAATTTTGCTGCTTTTGATAAAACTCACTTTATACAGCAACAGTAAAGGAGATAAGCACCTAAAATAAAGCACAAAAACTTTTTAATACTCAACCCACAGACTTGCAAAGGGCTGTGCATGATCTTTTAAAATATTAGTAGTTTTTAAACAAAGTGGTAGAGTTTTAACAACTAAGAATGATACCTCAGTTCCTTGATCATCTAGATGAAAAATTGCTTATGCAATATGCTGTTATTGAGTGGGTAAATAAAAAATTAAAAACAAACAACCCAAACCACCAAGACAAACCAGTCAAAAGTACCTAAAAATCTCAGAAGATGAGCACTTAAGTTTTTCAGTTTATTTTCTGTCATGCATTTCTTAAATATTTTTGTTTATTTTGACAGCTTAGTATCATAATGACGGTACAAATGATGAGACAAAGTGTGTGCAGTGAAATTTGAACTTAGGAATTGCTTAATATAAAGAAAATCTGCAGTTTGTGCTGTATGATGATGTCATAATCTGGAAGTGAAAACGAGTCTGTTAAGTTGTTCCTTAAAAACAACCCTCCAAAGTGACTTTGTGTTACCAATTTAATGAAAGGAAAATAGGGTGACATAGTTCCCCTCAACAATTTCATGCTACTTCAGATAGCATAATTAAAGTGGAGGTAAATCCTGTTATGTTGATGCTATTTTGTGGTCTGTGTTTTTCTCTGACTGATTGAAAATAAATTCATGAACCTAATTATCCAAAAGGCAGTAATGGTTTTCCATCATAAGCTCATTATTGAAACTTAAGCAGTATTCATAATTTCGTAGGGAATTACTTGATATTAGAATTTGAGAAATATAAAAAAATCTTCTTTTCTAGTGATTTAAAAGAGTAAAACCTTGTAGCTGGTCACCTGATTCTCACTGAGTGTGGTCCCTTTCTCTGAGCTTTAGTTCTGGTTTACCAGACAGTCAGAAAGGATAGAATTTTTCTTTAAAACCTTTGTTTACGTGAAACAGTGAAAAAGAATTGTCTAGAAAATATGTCCCTTCCTTTGAACAGTGGCACAATATGTTGTAAAGGAAGTGAGGGATGTTCAATTCTTCAGCTGTTGCGGTAATGAGAGTAAAATTGACTAAGCTGAATCTATTTGATGGTAGAAACAGATTTCAGTGTTCTGGGGAAAAATGGAAAAGGTTACCTGGCCCATTTGGGTGTTGGACAAGCTGCAGAGTTAACATTCCTTCACTTACAAAGCAAAACAAAGAAGTGCAAGGCAACTTTAAAGCTTTTTGCTGAAAATACATGTTTATTTAAATACCTTATTCAGTCATCCATTGTAAATGTAGTTGGCGTATGTCACTATTTCTGAAAAGCTTCTAATCCAGCACTTCTCTAAAGCTCCCACTTCTGCTCTTGCCAGTAAAATTCCAGTGGCAAGAAAAGTAAGTACTATTTTTGCTTGTGTCAAGTCCGTAAATGAAGATCTGGGAGCTGCATTTGTGAGCTGTTAGTGGCATTTTTTCTTAGAAAATTTATGTAGAATATGAACATAGGCATAACTTTGCAGCCTAAGGGAAATTGGGAAATGTGGAAATAAGATTTCAGCTTTGTTCCAGTTGGAACTGGTAGTCTAGACTGCTGTAAAGCCATGAGAATTTTGCTTTAGGTAATCGGAGGGTTCACCAAGTACAAAAACTTCATCTTTGTAGAATATATACAAATGGGTACAGCTGGAAGTAGGTCAGTTGAAAACCTAATAGGTTGGTTAAAAAAAATCTCTTTGAACTGGTAGTAAAGACCAAGTTAAGAGGCACATTTCTAAACCTAAAATGGGAAAGTGGAGGTGGCCTGTGATGTTTTTCAAAGTTATGCTCTTTCAGTCCTAGCTTTGTTTCACTTTAAAGGTTAAAACAGCTTTGGTCAGATTACAAAGTAAAAGGGTGTCATTTAATTTAGTTTCATTTTGACATCTTTGCTTATTGTTCATAGTTTAGTGCAGATTGGGACGTTCTGGTAGGAGCTGGATTTGTTACGTAGATGAAAGCAAACACATCCTAGAGCTACAGCTCTCTGCCACTCCATTTCCGATGCTAAAATTGGTTTCTGATTAACTGTCTGTGAGGATGGAGTTCTCCACAGCATTTTATCTAGCAGTGAAGCTGGTTTGAGAGACATCTTCAGGGACTCTTCGGGTGGTGCCTCCTGAGAAATACTGTGGAGCTGTGCCCTAATTGACACAGAAAACTTCAGAATCACTCTGACTTCAGTTTGTACGTGGGCTGTGATGAGTTTAAGTCTCTGTGCACTATCTGATGTAATGCCTGTCATTGCTTTAGTTAAAAGCCTGGCATCGTGCAACAGCCCTGTAAAATTGATTTTAAAACTAGCTTCAAAATTTTAGAAATTAGGAAACTATTAGTTGGTAGCATTTTGAGAAGATTCATTGGGAATGTCCCCACTGCTTTTTATTGTCTTTATAAGTTGAAAACAAAACTATAGGCAAAAATAATTTCATCAGGAAGGGGAAAAGGTGGAGAGAGGGGTAAGTAAAGAGAGATTAGTTCTGCAGAGTTGGCTTAGTTGTGCGAGCTGACCTGCATAGTAAGTGTTTTAACTGAGTTAAAGGCAACTTAATTTATCTTCAACCAAAAAAATGCATGTCCTCTTTACAGAGTGCTAGAGTTGTGTTTCAGGAGCTTGTTGTCCTGCCATTGCTGTACCTGACTACTCTGCTGCTGCTGCTGCTGCTGAAGGAAATGGTTACTCACCCCCACTGCCACTGCCACCTTTGCTATTCAGGGAGAATAACAACTCAAAGTCTTTTGCTTTATTTGAGTCAGCAGCTCTCTCGAAGTTATTGAAATAAATCGAGTTTGTGAAGAGTAAGCGGAGGAAAGTGAAAAATAGCAGCACATAGTGACTGTAGGCAAAGAGTTGTAGGGTGGTATAGCTGGAAAGGGTGAAGTTGCTGCACCAGTAACTGGAGGGTTGCCCTGAATCAAGCCCTGGTGTGCTTCACTCTGCTGGAATGTGTGAGAGCATGAACTCCAGTGCCATCACTTTGAGCCAGCTAGTTACTTTTGCTTGTTTGTGGGCCATCCTTTTCTGCACCAACCCAGGTGTGTTTGTGACCTGCAGGATACTGGATTGTAGAACTGATCTTACTCAAAACCACGTTTTCCCAGGTTAGTTTTCCTTTGGATCAATATGACCTTCTGTCACCTGCTTGCATTGGCAGAAGCTGTGTAACAGTCTTGGGGTGCCAGAACTGTTTATTGTGGTGGCAGCTTAATTTGGAACGCTGTGTTCATTTGGTTTGACCTTATTAAATCAATTTAAAGATTCGTTAAACTTGCATCCTAAGATTGGGCTGAAAGCAGTCCCACCCTCCCCTGTGCATTTTTACAACCACAGTGAGCTGCTTCCAGAAGCAGATCTATCTGAATAGTTTGGCCAGGAAAAGATATTTTTCAGTAGTGTCACCCTAAGAAATTCTACAAGCATCCCTCACCCCTTCGATTTGGTGAGAGAGAATCTGTTCACAAAATGAAATGTGTCCCTTCTTTCAGAGAGTGGCAAATGTTGGAGTGGTGGATGAAACACTACCCTTCCATGTATCATGAAGTACCTAAGATACAGAGAGTGTTCTCTGGTCAGAAATTATGTAAATTGGTGCCGCGTTCATAAGCAAATGTGTGGATTGTGCTGGTGCCAGTAATTTTGAACTAATGGGAATGTTGTAGAATTGACAGTGAATTTTGTGATGTTTTAACTGACTGGCTGCTGTAATAGATGGTACAATTTATCTTAATATGGGATGGCTTTCAAAATAAATTGATTTTATATTGGAATTCAGCATTGATGTGGTAGTCCAGTGAGAGACATTTAGATACACATTTCCTTTCTCTAGGATTGTTTTGGTTTGTTTTTTTTTTCCTGTTACTGTCTTTCCCATTGTACAAAAGAAAGAATTGTACGTTTCAATGTTTTTCAGGCCTCTCTAAACCTGATGGTTCCCAGTTCTGCATGAGTACTATGATTATGAGATGTGGTCTTTGATGTTACAGCTGGTCTTTTCCTCTTCTGCAGTCCAAACTACTGAGTCTTCTGCTGTGACTTGAACTAGAGTAGGCGGCACAGGCCAGTGCTTGCAAACAGATTTGTCTTCATGCCAGCTCTCATTAATTTTTTTTTCCTCCCCTTAATACCTTCTGTAGTTGATTATTTAAACAAAGACACGAACTTACAGGATGTAGATCTGTCTGTAAGGGAATATGTGTGTGCATTTGTACACATACAGAGAATTAATCTTATTTCCAGATAATCACACATTCAGAAAAAAATTCTACTACCCAGCAGATAGCTGGATAGTGCATGGTAGCCATAAATAGCTTTCTACCCCCAAGCATGAACACATAAAATGTAAATAGTAGAATCTCTTTGTGTCATCCCAAGGGCAGCATTGTTAACACTCCACAGAACTCGGAGCAGGAACAGACCACAAGTTTAGTGGTGCCCATGAAACTCTTCCAGAATTACTCATACACGGTACAACCCCTTCTTTAAGTGTTTACTCATGTAACCAGTATTTCATAGAATCATAGAATTATTAGGGTTGGAAAAGACCTTTAAGATCATCAGGTCCAACTGTAACCCAACTACCCTGACCAATAAACCATGTCCTGAAGTGCCACATCCACAGATTTCTTAAATATCCCCAGGGATAGTGACTCAAGCACCTGCCTGGGCAGCCTGTTCCAATGCCTAACTGCTTTTTAATTAAATAAAATTTTCCTAATATCCAGCCTAAATCTCTAGTGCTACAGCTTGAGGCCATTTCCTGTTGTCCTATTGCAAGTTACTTGGGAGAGGAGGCCAACACTGACCTCGCTCCAACATCCTTTCAGGTAGTTGTAGAGAGCAATGAGATCTCCCCTTCACCCTCCTCTTCTCCAGATTTCAACCCATTTGCTCAGCTGCTCCTTGTACAGTATGCCCTACAAACCCCTCACCAGCCTCAGTTGCTCTTTTCTGGACTCCCTTTAGGACCTCAGTGTCTTTTATGCTGTGATGCCCAGAATTGAGCACTTCACACTTGAGGGTCTGAGAGAATAGACTAAGGACTCCTTGATAGGCTGGTAAAAAGTGTTTAACATAATTTGTTTAGTCTTTACAGAGACAGTGTTGTCAAGGAGCTTGCACTTCTGTGGTGGTGTAGGTATTGAAATACTGTAGGTGCCAAATTTCAGTCAACTTAAAACTGAATTTCACCTGTTTTATCTGTTAGTGATTGGTTTGTATGTGGTAACTTCTATGAAAATAGCTGCATAGGAACATTGCCAGAAGCTGTTGGGTGAAATTGTATGGATCATTTTGATAATACAAGTTCTCAGTTTGAAATAATTAGATTTCATCTTATGTTATTGAGTGGGTTTGTGGCTTGCTGGTTTTAGTTGTTTCATTTTGTATTATTATTTAAGTAAACCTTTATTTGCAATTTCCAATTCAGAAAGCTTCAAAGTAATGCTTAAGAAATTAATGTGTGGATATACTTTGCATATATTCAGCAGTCAGTAGTATATTTGGATTCCTGGGCTTCAGTCTTTTTGTTTGTAAATAAATTCTGGGGACATTAAGTGAGTTCTGGTTCAGAAATCTTCTAATTACCTTTCAATTCTGGTGTATGAAAAAAATTGTAACTGATACCATTCATGACCAGTGAATCAAATGATCAGAGGCTTGACCAACAGGAAAAACATGTTGCAAAGGGAAGCTGGAGGAAGGCTAATATCAATCTTAAGGTAATCGGACTTTGTGCTCTGTTAATTCAAACCAGAATGCATGCAAACCTCTCATACTGAAAATAGGGATAAGATGGTCTGGATTTCCTGGGCTTTGCTAAGATAGTTAGCTAGGAGATACTGCTTTCTCACCCCTGAGAAGTTATAAGAATATAGGATGTAAATGGTTGGAAGTGTGTGTCCAGAGAAATGTTCTGGTGAAAACCCTGACTTTTCTAATGCTTGGTCTCTCAACACCTACAGCTCCAAGGCAAGTGCTACAGTCACAGTCACCTATATGCAGGTGGCCACTGCCTAATTTGATTGTTACCCCATGATTTTACTACTATCAAGACAGCCCTGTGTGTGAGCACTCGGAGCTCTGATGAAAGACAGATGTGTAAAGCTAAAGCTGAGCAAGGCAGTGATTTCAGATAGCAGAAAGTTTTCCTCCACCCTTCCCTTTAGTACTTCTTTTTGGCCCTTAGTAGAGGACAGTACTTACTGGTAGTGAGGACACTGCCAATAGTAGCATCTAGGAGTAACACCTGGCCTCTCTGCTTGGCCAGGAATTTCAGCCATATCCGGATTATAGTTATTTATTAACATCTGGAAGAGAAGTCTGTGATTAATCTCATCATGGATGTATCAGTATTTTGGGAGGCTCGTAATATAAATACTGAAGTATTTTCCTCAATATAATTACTTGGATGGTAACTTCTTGTTGTCTTCTCCTGTGCCCTTTTCTTTAAGATGTGATGTGACTTCAGCTTAATGCCTGAGTTTTAGACACTAAAGATTGACAGCTTTTGGTTCTTGATTATAAATCTTAGTCAACAATATTTTTAGGATGTCTGATTAGCTCCTGCAGCTACTGAAGTTTATGGCAGACCTCCACAGTCTGTAGACTAAACTGCACTTCTGAAGTTTTGCTTTCTTACTATGAGGATGCATTGTGGAATGTTTCAGTTTTGAATCTAAACCTCCCCTGGTGCAACTTGAGGCCATTCTCTCTCTTTGTATCACTTGTTACTAGGGAGAAGAGACCAACACCCACCTGGCTCCAACCTAATTTTAGAGAGTTAGAGTAAGCTGAAAGGGCTCCCCTCAACCTCCTCTTCTCCAGACTCAGCAATCTCAGTTCCACCAGCCTCTCTCACCAGCCCTGTTCTCGGGACCCTTCACCAGCTCTGCTGCCATTCTCTGGACATGTTCCAGTACCTCAGTGTCCTTCTTGTAGTGAAGGCCCTGAAACTGAACCCAGTACTCAAGGCGTGGCCTCACCAATGCTGAGTACAAGGGAACAATCACTTCCTGCTGGCCATACTGTTCCTAAATCCAGCTGTTGGCTTTCTTGGGCACGCTGCCAGCTCATACTCAGCCAGCTGTCAATGTTGAGTTCTTCCTTCCATAGATACGGACTTTTATTTTTCTTTCCAGAAAATCCTGTGAATATATCATTCTATTCTATTTTTTAGTGGAATTGTACTAACTGGAGAGCTTAAATAGAAAGCAGAATAGAATACAGAGGTGAAAATGTGACAACACTGCACAGTGCAGGTGATGTGGAATATAATTTGGGGGGCTGGAATCTCTCCTCTGAGGACAGGGTGAGGGAGCTGGGATTGTTCAGGGTGGAAAAGGCTCTGGGGAGCCTTCCAGTACCTGAAGTGGACCTACAAGAAGGATGGAGAGAAACTGTTTACAAAGGCCTGCAGTGATAGAATGAAGGACAGTGGTTTCAAACTAGAGAGTACATTTAGATTGGATGTTAGGAATACGTTCTTTACCATGAGGGTGGTGGAACACTGGAATGGGTTGCCCAGGGAGGTGGTTGAGGCCCCATCCCTGGAGATACTCAAGGTGAGGCTCGACAGGGCTCTGAGCAATGTGGTCTAGTTGAAGATGTCCCTGCTCACTGCGAAGTTGTTAGACTATATGACCTGTGGAGGTTCTTGCCAACTCAAACCATTCTATGATTCTGCATGAGTAGGCTTACCAAAAACAGTCTGGGGAATGGAGGAGTGGGTACTTGGTGTCTGTAGTCAGAATGGAATATGACGAAGTTTACATCTGAAGTCTGTTTCTAACAAAGAAAGGAAACTGTGTTTCTCTTTACAACCTTTGGGACATTGGTGAACTTCACATGTTTCACTAAGAAAGTTTTTGTCAAAGACTCCTTATTGGAGCTTTTAAAAACTCAGCCATATTTTGTAAACATCCTTAAACACAAAAAAACCTTGCATGAACGCTTTCTATCTGATATGTTGCCTGCTTCTTATCTTAGCAAACTCAGTAGCTATAAAACTGTGTGATTACATATGAGGAATGTTGAGGGACAGGTACAGCAGTTATGAACATATTCTGTCTGTCTGTCCACAAGGCAAGAATTTGATGGATCAGATAGGGAAAATAGTTGCAGAACTCTGGTGGAGGAAATCAGGAGTTGCTTAAGTATCTCAAAATATTAGAGAAGAATTCACAGGCAAGACTTTATTAACCCAAAATTAAAATAACTGAAATCAACAAAGCCACTACCACTGTAGGGGGTTGCGTTACCATCTAAAACAGTATTAGTCATCCAGAAAGGTGTAGAGCTCTGTAGAAGCAGTCATTTCGTTTTCTTTCTTTAATTAAAAATGATTGTTGAAATTGTTCAGGCTGGGAAAGAGATGGTTCCAGGGAGAACTTCTAGCAGCCTTCCAGAGTTTGAAGGGGGCTGCAGCAGTGCTGGAGAGGACCTTTTGATGAAGGCATGGAGTGACAGGATGAGGGGTAATGGCCTCAAACTGTAAGATGCTCAATTGAGATTAGATATTAAGGCAAAATTTTTCCCCATGAGCATGGTGAGGCACTGGAAGAGGTTGCCCAGAGAGGCTGTGGAGGGTCCAAGCAAGGCTGAAAATATTCAGAGCCAGGTTGGATGGGGCCTTAAGCAAGCTGGTTTATCAGAGGTATCCCTGCCCATGGCACTAGGGGTGAAACTAGATAATCTTAAAGGTCCCTTCCAAGCCAAACCATTCTATGATTCTAATTATGGTAATATTACAAGTTGAATTTATTGAAGAATTTTCATATTATCCATTGTTCCCTACATTATAATAAAACACGCAGGCTTGCAGTATTAATTTTACAGGCTTATTTATCAGAAATTGAATACCCTACATGTAATAATTATGACTTTAGCATCATCCTGTTGGTGAGCACTGTGGATTTGACTTTCATATTCTTATATCAGCAATATTGGTGTTTTCTATTTTTAGCCTTCCACTCCATTGTGGAATAGATACTCCAGTATCTGAAGGGAGCCTACAGGAAGGCTGGGGAGGGACTATTTACAAGGTCTAGTAATGTCAGGACGAGGGGGAATGGGTTTAAGCTGGAAGCAGGGAGATTTAGACTGGATGTTAGGAGGAAGTTCTTTACAGTGAGGGTGGTAGTACACTGGTACAGGTTGCCCAGGGAGGTTGTGGATGCTTCCTCTCTGGAGGTGTTTAAAGCCAGGCTGGATGAGGCCTTGAGCAACCTGCTCTAGTGGGAGATGTCCCTGCCTATGGCAGGGGGTTGGAGCTGGATGATCCTTGAGGTCCCTTCCAACCTAAACCATTCTATGATTCTGTGATTGTAAAGATTTTTTTTTAACTTAAAAATATCATTAAAAAAAAAAAATCTTTTAACATGTGTCAGAAATGAGTCTTTATTACTAAAAGATAGTTGTCATTATTCATACCAAAATAATTTAAACTTGCTGAGTGAACTCTATCAGTCACAATACTCCAATATACTAATTATGCATAATTTAAAAAATATACAGTAGATGATCTTTAAGGTCTTTCCAATCCAAACCATTCTGTGATTCTATTACAATTTTCTTTCTCTTTTTAAAGACTTAAAAAATACTTGTAGTCAGGAAATCTCTCCAAATATGTTTCAGGGCCCAGTTTGTCTTTCAACAATTTTATCCCATGCTTTAAGAATTTCTAGAAACTTTGTTTTTAGTGGGGCTGCTTAAAAACAAAATTAATGCAGCAGCCACATACAGAGTAAGTAAACTTCTGTGTTTCACCTTCAGTCCATTCTAGAATGTTCTCTTTTTGAGCTTGGTAGCTGACTAAAGAGAAGACTTTCTTTGTGTAGTAGCAGCATTTTCTGTTACAACACTTCATTCGAGAGAGCTTATTTGTGTGACTAGAAATTCTTTGCAGGAGGTTATCAGGTGTGGTAGACACAGTAGCTGGCACACCGGTTTGCTGCAACGAGATGAACAGGAATGTCCATATCAACTAGTGCCTTCTGGGAAGCAGGTTCTGGTTTGATGTGCCCTTGGTTAGGGGTTTTCTGTTGGTGTTTTTAGTTTTGATTGTGAAATACCAAAACATTTTGCAGTTTTACAGTTCTTATTTCTGTCCAGCATTTCAGACAGGAATGGAAAGCTATGTCTTCTGCACTCTGGATAATCAATATTAATATGACAGCCCTGCATTAAAGCTCCAATAGATGGCAGGGCACATATACAGTGCAGTTTTATCACTAGATATGAGTTCATGCTATGATTTCACATAATTTGTTTCCTAATGTTCAATCCTAAGGCTCAGTGGATTCTAGCTCTAAAAGAAACCAGAAAATTAATGCCATGGCTGAAGAGTATTTTCTTCTTCACCTTGATACCTTCTTGTACTACTGAGAATGATGTTATTATGTGTAATTGCTAGTCATTGAACAAGTTCTATTAAATAAATTGTAATTTCTTTCTTTTCTTGCTGTTGCAGACTGGATCTTTAGCTGTGATTGCACAGCTACAAATATTTTGCATAATTTTCTGCTTCAGTAGGTACAGCAAGTTTTCAACTTAGCACAACTTACAATACTGAAACAGAAAAAATGTACTTTTTTTGAAAAAAAACAAACCTTTTTCTGGTCTGATTTGTTGCTTATGTTAGAACACAAACAGGAGAGAGAGCAGGATGTGCTTTATACACCCCTTGTTTCTGGATGACTTCAGTCAGGAAGACAGTGTGATGTACCAAGGGACACACCTGCACTATGATGTAGAGAGGGATCTGGATATAGTCTTTATGATATAACTCTTGATGGAAACACGGCCCTCTAGTTGTGTTTGAATGTTTGAACATGATTTTGTTGAAAACTGAGCCTAAATTACTCCAAAATGAATTTGTACAGTTCACAGCAGAAATGAAAATGCCATTGTTGTTCTTGTCTAGCACCACCTTCTCTTTGGAAAAGGAAATGAATTATCAAACGAGTGAGCTGATTTTAAAAATCCTTTCACATCTGGAGGCTATTATCAAAGTACTTGAGAAACTTCACATGGAAATAGAAACTCCTTCACCATGGGGAATAGGCTTTTAAGAATTTTCTTTTGCTCCAGCCATAAGTAACACTTGCTAGTATACATAGGGGAAAAGGACTATTTAATGAAATGCTTCTAACTGATGCTATCTTGAATTATCAATAGAATGTTTAAAGAATAGGCTCCTTAGTTATGTATCTATGAATGTGGAAGCAAAGTTTCTGAGAACTGAGAAGACTTTCAATGTTCTAATTTATGAGCCTTCTTTTGAGTACTTAAGCAATTGTTAGACTTTGGCAGGAAAATTGGAAAGAATCCCAATGCAAATCTTTCCAGTAATAAGAACTAGATACTGCTTTAAAATAAAATAAAAATTGGTGCTGTGACACCACACTCAAATCATGGATGTGTGAGAGGTGGTAGGAAGCATAAGTATGAGGAGATGGTTTGTTGATAAATATGTGTGCACTTAACCATTATTTGAGAAGAAATGCATATGCATTGTTAAAATGTGATTTGATCCACCTTGTTCTAGCTTGTGTCACAGAAAAATCACGTGAAGTGGGTTAAACCTAGGACAACAAAATACTTAAAGGATTTCCATATAATATAGTAAGGCCAAACTAACAGCATTTCATTGAGTCCTGTAATGGTTTGAGCTGGAAGGAACCTTAAAGACCACTCCGACCCCTCTGCCATAGGCAGGAACACCTCTTAGCAGACCAACTGGTTCCAAGGTCCCATTCAACTTGGCTTTGAACACTTCTAGCCTCAGAGCCTCCATGAATTCTCTGGGCAGTCTGTGCCAGTGCCTCTCTACTCCCACGGGGAAGAATTTATTTGTCATGTCTCAATTAAGCTTCTTCCAGTTTGAAACCGTTTCCCCACGTCCTGTCATTACATGTCTTTATCAGAAGTTGCCCTCCAGCTCATCTGAGGCCCCCTTCAAATACTGGAAAGGCTTCAAGAAGGTCTCTTCAGAGCCTTCTCTTCTGCAAGATGGAAAACCCTAACTCTCAGCCTGTCTTCACAGGAAACATGCTCCAGCCCTCCCATCATCTTCATGGCTCTCTTTTGGATTCACAGTTCCACGTCCTTTGCATTTTTAGTACTTCAGAGCTGGACACAGTACTTCAGGTGCAGGGGTCTCACCAGAGCAGCGTAGAGGGGGAGAATTCTCTCCCTTCACCTTCCGGATCACATTTCTCAATGTTTTTTTACACTGAAATTACTTGGATTACATAGGCAAGTATTGTTATGCATCAAAAGATGATTGTAAACAAAAAGTAGATTTAAAGAATTAATTTTTGTTAATGACAAACAGTGACTTAGTACTCTGCACACTTGAGAACCTTTTAGATGTTTGAGAAACAAGAAACTTGTTGAGGAGAGTTGGTTGAGCACAACCAAGGAGGATTTCACTGAATGAGTAACTGGTGATCACCTCTTACACCAGCTTAGAGGTAAAAGTAGATTTTGGGGAAGACTACTAGGATTTGGATATAGCTGCTCATTCCTGGGTTTGTGTGCTTGCTATTATTAAGGTTAATAATTTGTGTTACTATTAGATTGGTAGTTGCTAGTTTGGGTACTGGAAGGCCTTTAGAGTTCCCTTCCAACCCAAACCATTGTGTGATTCTTCCTTTCCTGGTCTTGGGCATTGAATTTTATCTACCATCCCTTTCACTAGCTCTGGAACAATCAGATCTGACAGTGATCTCTTGCTATGCCTGTCAGAAAACTATCTGGATTTTTTTCTGAGGTTTTCAGCCAGATCATCAGTAAGTTAAAATGACTCATGGAGTTACTCAACAGGTGTTGGATTCAGTGTAAAACATGTGGTAGCCTTGCATGGCTAGAAGCAGAGCAGGGTGAATAATGGGAAAGGGAGAAGGAGGTGGTGGCAGCAAGTGGTTAAACTGAATCTCCATGTCACGTGAAACCAAACCCATAGCTACTGGAAGAGGGGTTTCAGCTATGTACTGCTATGACTTCTGGCTGGCAAACAGGTCTGAATTTCTGTCTGTGCTTCATCTTTCTTTGCTATTTTTTACCCTTGTCAGTGGGTACAGAGCTGTAAGAGAGAGAGTGCTCCAGTCAGTTACAAGGGAAATTCTGTTACATTCCAGGCCATTGAAGTTGTTTATAATCTACTTTCTCCTTAATGACACATCTTTACATCTTCAGAACAAACAAAAGCACAGCCTCTTTTAATGGAGCAAGGGGTTTTATTTATTTTAACAGCTTAAAATAGTTCCCATTTCATAAGAATGGAGAGATGAAAAATATGTATCTTGAGAACAGCATGTGTAAACAAACTTAGAGGATGTTCTGATTTGGAGTGTATCTACCTAAAGAGTAAAGAAAATATCATTTGGCTTGGAGGAAAAAGCACCTCACTATTACAAATAGTAGTGAAGGAACTGAGGTTGTATTAAAATGATTTT
Source organism: Tricholaema leucomelas (assembly GCA_013400475.1). NCBI lineage: Eukaryota > Metazoa > Chordata > Aves > Piciformes > Lybiidae > Tricholaema lacrymosa > Tricholaema leucomelas. The sequence goes on along the minus strand of WAAF01004270.1, from coordinate 189,452 downwards.
GAATATTCCAGATCTTAATACAATAAGAAATAATCAATGATGCCATCAAAAATACTCTGTTCTAAGCAAAATGTTGTATTTGTCAAAGTTGTAGTGATAAGGAAGAGCATGGAGTATTTTCTTTACACATCATGAATCTGATTCCCCCGCCCTCCCCTGCCATGGGCTTGTTTATGGCCAAAGACTACAAAATTTAGCAGAGGCTCTGATAACAGTACTGGAATTATCTTTTACTGGGCTGGAGGGACACTTTAACTTCTTTTTGTGCTGTTGTAATGTTAAAAAGCATGTTTGTGGAGTGTTGGGTTTTTTTTAATTCTTTGTTTTAGAGTTTGTTGTTGGTTGGATTTTTCTTGGGTGCTTTGGGTTTTTTTTGAGTCTTTTTTTGCAGCGTTTCCTTATAGCAGTCTATACAAGTTACTGTAATTGAGATGTCAGCGTTACATGATTGATTCTTGCAGGGCAAAATATTCCACTACTATTTAAATCACATATTCTTATATGTGCTCTGAAAGACATTTTTTGATTAAGGCAACTTTAGGATATTAGAAAGAAATTCTTTACAGTAAGGGTGGCAAGACACTTGGAACAGGTTGCACAGAGAGGTTGTGGATGCTCCCTCCCTGTGTTCAAGGCCAGGCTGGATGAGGCCTTGAGAAACCTGATCTATTGGAAGATGTCCCTGCCCGTGTGGCAAGGGAGTTGGAACTAGATGATCTCTAAAGTTCATTCCCACCCAAAGCATTCTATGAATGCTACTACTTTTTATCATTTTATTTAACTCGGTATACATTCTCACTCCCCCCCCTCTCTCAGTCTGTTGCATTTATTATACTGTTCTTGATTTATATCAGAACTGGAATTCTGCTTTGTGTTCATTATTATTACAACCTCTCTCCCAAATGGTTAGCAATACTTGTTTTGATTATGATGCTGTTTGTGTGTGATATGCACTTTTGTAATTAACCATGAAATAAATGTATCAAGAATTCATTATCTGCTCAGTAGATTCTTTATTACAAGTAGTAGTCAGGCTTTCTGCTTTTTCACGTGTCAGATTAATTTAACATCTGGGTTCCTGGAAAACTGTCTCAGGAGTTATTCAATGCAAGTAAAATGCTGCAAGATAGTGGTAAATTTAAAGACTGTGACTTCTTTGCTTGTGATCTGGCAATTGGCCAAACCCCCAAAGAAAAGCCCAGTGTAGGTTAGTCCCCAGGGAAAGTATAGCCAGTTAAAGTGTTTGCTTAGTCAGAGGAGTATTGCTACACATTGCCTTTCCTGCTTGAGCTCTCTGTCTCTTACGATTTATCTGCTGTTGCATCGAGAAACCCTGATCCCTGGCTTCACTTGGTGAGCGGGGTATAAAGGAGGAAGCAAATGGGTTTGCCTCAAAGAGCACACAATATGATTTCTGTAACCTTTTGTTCAACTTTGGTGTTTAGTTGTTTGTTTGTTTTGGTTTGGTTGGTTGGGGTTTTTTTCCCCCCTGAATTATTGAGAGTCAGTTAAGTGTCTTCTTAGAGAGTATAGATTAAAGATACAATTGGTGGTGGAAATTGGGTGATAAAATGTCATTTTCTGGGGCTGCTCACAGTACCAGGAAGGGAGTGCTGCGTTCTGTTTTACTGACAGCATCAAAACTTCACAGAAAGACATCGGCTCCTTTCCAGTTCATTGTTTCTCTGATTCATATATGCCCCTTGCTTAATTTGTGCATTTACTTCTGTGTAGCTACAGCTCTGATAAATGTGGGCCCTGAAAAGGGATGGTTTGCACTAAAGAAACCCTGAAAGAGGACACTGCTCTGGAGCATATGCTTCTGCAGTCAGAAAGCAGCCTCAGTTCTTAAGCTGGAGATGCAGCTGGCCCATTTCTACCCACTTGTACGTGCAGCCTTTTTTCTGTGCATAAATGGCACTCCTGTCTTGAAGGCATGTTAAGAGAGAGTCCTTTGGCTGTTGTTTTGGTAGATAAAGCAACCCACAGTCCCCTAAGCATCTCCTTACAAGAAAAGGCTTTTGAGACTCTTCTGGTAACTACCCTCTATAGCTCTTTCCCATTTTAGATGCCCTTTTTTTTTTCTTTTTTTCAATCAGTAAGGGTAATCAGGCCCAGGTGATGTGTTTCAAATCAACATTTAGTATTTTTAGCATTTCATAAGTTGCATTGCTGTTTTTTCCTTTCCTTGACTGGAAGTACTTCTGTCATATCCTGCGGTTGCATTTTCATTGTTCTCATGCGCATAGCCTGTTGTTGGCTCATAAGCTCTTTACAGTTGCTTAATAAATGTCCATCTTTCTCCTCTCCCCGTTGTTCCCAGCTGATAAGCTCTTAATAGCATAAGTTACTGATTTTTAAGCACTAAGCATATGGCCATTTAACAATGATTAATTTTTTTGTATTTGTGTTCTCATATAATGCCTTGGCCTCTGCTGCCAGTCCCCATTGTCATTATGCTTCATTCCTACATCTTGTGCTACCTTTGTTTATTGAAATAGCAAATCGGTCAATTATGACACTATTTTCCACCTCTGAATCCATTCAGATCCAAAAGGTCATTTCAGTTTAACACTTTAGGAAGGGGCTAAGGAGACAGTGTTAGGCCAAGCTTCATCTCTTCCAGCGCCCTCAATTTTTACATGACTCAGTGTGATGCTGTTCTTGACACTCAGACAAATTCTCTGTCATGTTCGTCCTTGTCTAAAGAGTTGGATAATCGTATGAAAGGAAGTTTATCAGGTTAGCAAAGTAATTCCCTTTTATGCATTACCCTGTTTTTCTTAGCTTCTGTGTGTATTTAACCTCTCCACTAGGTCTGAATTAAAAAAATTCCATTGATATCAGGCTGTTGGATGCGTTGACAAGATCCCCTTTCTTAATTATTAGGTTAACTTTTGCCAATTTCTACACAGCTGATACCCTTCTTGTTAGGTGGATAGTTTATGTGGGCCTTTTAGTTGTTGGTTTGTGGGCTTTGTTTCGGGGTGTTTTTTGCAGTTGTTTTGTTGTTCTTGGTTTTGTTTCCCCCTAAGAAAAGCAAATGAAACCTGTTTCGCTAAGTTTGTGATTTGTCAGTTATTCAAAGATTCTGAAATACCAATCATCTGGTCCTCCTGATTTGAGTGTTTTGATCTTCGTTTCTTGTTTTTAACCACACAGTAATTTCCATTTTTCTGTATTTTTTTTGTGGTTCTTGGACTACTTTTGGTGGATCTTTGGTGGATAGGACTATATCTGAGGGTGACCAAGACTCCTGAATCTGTACCATGTTGAGTATTTTTTTTGGTGGTTCTTGGATCCACTTTTGGTGGATCTTTGGTGGATAGGACTATATCTGAGGGTGACCAAGACTCCTGAATCTATACCATGTTGAGTATTTTTTTGCAGATATGCATATCTGTGGATTTTGCTGTGTTTTACAATTAAGCCTTAGTGAAAGAACAGAATTTATTGTTAGTAGCTAATGGCACGGGTCACTCATGATACTGTTTAAATCATAATTGGGGGGGGGGGGGGGTGGAAAAGGAAAAGTGCTTGGATGGCTGAGTTGAAAATTGAAGCATTTGGATGTACTTGGATTTCAGCCTTCTCTTGGCATCTCTCCCTGAGCTGTCTAAGCTCTTGAAGAATCATCTGGGCTCACATCAGTTTGGGGAAGTTTTACTTCCAAATTTATCTTGTATTTAATCATAACACTGAGGTTAACGTCTAATATTATTCTCATAATAATAAATTATTTTAAATTCTTGTGGTTGTTAAATTTCTGCTTTCAATGATTGCAAGGTAGAATTTGAAAAACTTTCCCTAGTCTTTTTTTAAGCTAAGGGTGGTTAAATGCTACTTCTGAATAAGCTGTTGAAAAAAAAGTAAAGCAAATGGAACCTGCAGACACCTTCCTCATGCTATGACTAGCTTGAAAGTTAGTGTTTGTCCTGACAGCAGTAGCAGGGCTTTCCTAAATCTGCCTGCTTCATCCTCTCTACAAGTACTATTTTGAGTCCTTTCTCTGTGCACACTGATCACCTAGTCCTCTCTCTGTGTTTGTACAGCTCTTCCTCCCTATAATACTGCAACCATCAGTGTTTCAGCAGTAGCTGGGCTTCCTGACCCAACAAACCACTGAGCTATGTGGTCATTAAACACAAACCAAGATCTGAGCAACAAAAGTTAGTGTTCCTGTCTGAAAGGATAGGTCTTGCACAAGAGCCACATGCAGCTGAGTCAGTAAAGGCAAGCCACTGTGCTGATTTACTATCTTTGAACACAAGCTGTGTGTAAACTGTGTATGAGGTGTGGGCAGACCATGAGCAACCCTTTGGCTGCCTATAGTGTGTGTTTCAATGCAACTGAAAGGATGAGGGTCTCAGAGCGAGCTGCAGGTAGAGTTTATCTTGCCTGATTTCAGGCATCTAGGCACACTGAGCTCTTTCATGGTCAGTGCAGAGAATTCCAGGGCAAAACTGAGCTGACATCTGTAGATGTCATCATAGACATCTGTGCTTGAATTCAGTCATGGTCTGTGCCTTTCTCTCTAGTAGGTGAAAGGGTAGCCTGGGGTGTCTGGCTTGTACAGTGCCTGTTTTCATACAGGTCCTGAAAGCTTAAATTCTTACATCTTCAGTATATTCATAATGTGCTAAGAGTGACTTTGCAATGTTAGTTTAACTGGTGTTCTTGCTAATTGGAGTAAAGTTGCTTGCATTTCTGTACCATCTCCAGTGTTACAATCCTAGCATTTCCTTTGCATGCTTTGTAGAGCTTGAGAGAGTAAAATATTGGTCCAATTAGTAGAATTTCAAGGTACTGTGGTAAAAATGACAATAATGAAAATGTCTAGAGTGGGTCTTACATCTTTATTTTAGCAAGGCAAGGAATTAAATCAAAAGCAGGGCAGAATTAATTTAATTGTTAATCTGACTAGATGTATTTTGTTTACATTTGCTAGCAATTAGTGTTTAAATTGAATGCTTAATTGTTTGGAAATGAATGATGTCATATTAATATATGTAAATGATACTGTCCTCTCCTGCCTTTTGCAAAGAGGGCAGTGTCTGTTTTCTGTGGTGGAAGCTCCAAAGTCCAAATGAATATTAGTGCTGTAGCTAGGGTTATTTGGACTCTACATCAAGACTTCAGTTTGACAGTAATAGTGTAATTTGAAAAAATAGTCAGAAAAATAGTCAGTTCAATCACTTTTTCCTGGAATAAAAACTGGCTTAGTATGATGATAATTAATACCTAAGTCTAAAATAACCTCTTCGTATTCTGCTAGAGAAATATCTATGTAATGATGGAATCAAAAAATCAAAACTCCTCCAAAATGGAAACTCCTTTTAAACCTTGAATGAAAACCTCAATACAGAGAGGAATTGAAGTGAAATTTTGGTTGATTTTTGGTGTGGTTTTGTTTGGGGCTTGTTTTTTTGCTTGTTTGGTTGGGGGTTTTGTTGGTTGGGCTTTTTTTAGTGTTTTTTTTTTTCAGTTAGGACAAGCCTAGTTAGCATAAATCAAATGACATCTTGAATGTAATTTGCTTTAACAGAGTACCTATAATATGAATAACTAAAGTAGAGAAGGTTTTTCTGAACATGTAGTTTCTGGCAGGGGGGGGGAAGATTGTATTAAAATCTGTCTTACAGTAGGATTTTGTGTTTCCTCTCTACAGTTGTGTGTTTCCTTCCCTCTGGTTCAATGAAATATTAACCACAGCCTTGAATTTTTTTTTAAACTTGGCTTTACTTGCTCTGTCATATTCCCTTATTGTTGCACTTGCATATATCACTAGCTACATAAGTGGTTTCCACTTTAAACTTCAAAGCCATTTAAAACCTTAAATTATTTACATCTTTAGTCTTTTTGTGTATGTACAGTTTATTTTGTGTGTTCAGTTTCATTAGTGGATTCTTTTAATAGATGATCTCTAGTCGTTGCAGTTAATACTGGTACTGCAGTGGTGTGGCTAAAAGATGTGGCTAAACTATGAAAATCATTCAGAGCCAGTTATGAGCAGTTCTTCATAAGATGCTATCAGTGTTTATCAAGCCTTGTCCAACTTTTGCATACTGCATCTGTTCTCTGAGAAAGCCCATAATTTTCAACAGGAAATGGAGCTATAGGAAATGTACAAAGAGTGGTAACCATGACTACAATATCATTTAAGATTGATTTTTGGGAAGGGCTGGATTAGTATGCTTAACTTCACATGTTAATATTGATTTTGTATCCCAAATAATATCAATTCCAGGTGATTAGAATTGATTCTGTCACACCTTAACACACAAAATGACTTTGCAGCGTGTTGTCATTTATGTTTCCTTGTATTATGGAAGTATTTGTTAAGTCCTAGCCCAAGCCTTTCCAGTAGACACACTACAAACATGGGAGAAGGAATCATGGAATGGCTTGAGTTGGAAGGGATCTTAAAAGATCGTATAGTTCCAACCTAGGCAGGTACACCTGCTGCTAGACCAGGAAGGGAAGGAAACAAGACAGCAGATGGCTGGGGAGGGAAAGGCAGGAGTACCCCAGGTAGTCGTGAAACTCTTATTGATCAGCATGGTGTGCTTGAGGATATGGACTTCTGCCACAGCTAACTCATTTTTTCACAATCAGGGCGGTCAGGCACTGGAATAGGCTGCCCAGGGAGGTGTTTGAGTCCCCAGCCCTGGATGTGTTTAAGTCGTTTGGATGTGGTGCTTGGGGATATGATTTAGGGTGAACCTTATAGAGTAGGAATACTGATTGGACTTGGTGATCCCTAGGGTCTTTTCCAGCATGAATGTTTCTGTGATTGTGTGATTTCACCAGAGTATCTTTTGCTTCTGAAGACTGAAATTGCTGTCCTGGCTGTTGCTTGATAAGTAATTTTTCAGTTGTGCTAGAGGGCAAGAGTACCAGTCCTGTAACTCCTGAAATTTGGAGTAAGTTCTTGGCTTTGCAGTGAGTGTGAAGAGCCAAGGTTCTATTGTATTTAATATGTGGAGGTTTTTTTTTTTTCTTCTACTGTTTTAACAATCTCATATGGAGATTAACAGACATTTGGAAATAATTCTGTTGTGTAATACCATAATCAGTGCCAGCAGTTGCTTGGCTGTAGAGACAACTCCCAGGCTGTAGGAGTTTAGAGTTAATTGCGTGTATTCAAGAAATTATTTTGTTGAGCTGTGATGACAGAGCTCAGCAAATGTATAGATTATTCTTAAATGCAAGTCTTTATTCCTCTTTTCCCAGATCTTATTTGTGTCCTACCGCTAGAAAAAATTACATCATGCTTTTAACCATAGTATGGCCCTGTGTAGTTTGCTTACATATAAAGCAAATAATGAAAGTAATATAATGTATTTGTGTACTCCTGGTATCTAGGATCCTAGATAAAAACCAAGGCACTGTTTTGTTCATTTTTTGTGTGTGAATCATAAACAGAGCATCATGCACCCAAGACCTCATTATAAAACAGAAGATAACACACAAATACAAGCAGATCTGAGACTATAAAGAAATAATGGAGGAGACATAGATGAATACATTAAATGGCTATTCCAGTTTTCCAGTGGCCCACTTACTGCCCAAGTGTTGTTTTGTAATAGAAAAGAAATATCAAGCAGCGTTTTGCAGGGAAATAGAATGAAGTGTTGTGGATATTTGCTAGCAATGCCACCTGAATGCAAGAGCAATACAAGAAAATACCTTGTTTCTGTGTTTTCAATCGGAGAGGACAGTGCCAAAGACTAATTTCATTATTTTAATCCCACAGTATCCTAATATTCTGTTACCCATTGGCAAAGCTCTGTGCAAGTTCTCACAGCAGCTTGCTTGTGCTTCACAGTACTTAGTCTGGTTTCTAGTATCAGAGGAGAGATATGGTCTAGATGACTGGATAGGGCTGTGTGATAGGTTGGACTGGATGATCTTGGAGGTCTCTTCCAACTTGGTTGATTCTATGATTTATGCATATTGTCATATGAAGATGAGGACCCAAAGAGATACCTGAGCCTAGGAGAGTGTTCTGATTGTGAAGCTTATGATTACCCTTAGAGAGAAAAGGGAAAGATCAGAAGATCACTTCTATAAGTTATCTATAAAATTGGTAAAACAACTGTAAGGAACTTCAGTGGGACAAGTTCATATGGTGTAAATGCAGCTTATCATCACTCTTTAGGACAGGTTCCACAGATCTTTTAGTCCTTTCTACCTTACCCTGTCCTTTAAGTCTTCAGTAGTAGGTACCTGAATCTTGTGCTGCAAGTCCATTTTATTGCTTGTCCTGCCACTAGCAAAGAGTGTGGTGTGGTTTTATTGGGTTTTGCATCATGTTAGGTTAGGTTTGAGTATTCTCTTTTCTTTGGGGTTTGTTTTTTAAACCTTTCTTATTTGAAAGAATTTGGTAGGCCTTGAAAGCTCTTAGGTGGTTTTGGTTTTTTATTTCTGGTATCTAGGAAGCACCTGTGATGTGTGACACTGCAGCAGACACCTGTGCTGTCAGTAGAAGGATAGTTTTATCATTTAACCTGGTGCTTCAGATATACCTTAAGAGCCTTTTTATGGCAACAAGCCATTGCAGGTGGAATTAGGATTTTTATGGGCTGTGGCTCTTTTATTTTGTTTGTGAGGTTTGTTTTTTCTCCTCTACTGATTTTTGGTTTTGCTGTAAGTTGCTTCACAAAGGAATGTATTTGTGCTTTTATAGATAATTGAGAAAGAGTTTTAAGTGACATACTGAAGAAAGGTTTCTGTCAAAAACTTAGTTTTAAATTGTAAGATCCACTGAGTTTAAAAATGGGTTCCAAAAATCAGGGAGGAGATAAAGCTGAGAGTGTTTTTGTCTTGGAAGCAGAGGTGTGCTTGAATAATGGAGGAACAACCTTAGTATCACTGGAATGACAGGATAACAAAAGAATTATGGTAAAAGATGTGTTTATTACCCATGGGAGCTCAATCTCCTCTTGTGTTTTACTGTTAATATTCTAGAGGCAAATTTCAACCAGAGGTCTGTGGGGTTTTTTTTTCCATACACCTTTCATGTATGTGCAGTGTACGCTGCTGTAATGACTATACTAAATCCCACTGGAATGCGACGTGACTGTCATTCACAATTTTGCCTCCAAGCATTCTCAAGTGACATGGAGAAATAGGACACAAAGACCAATTTGACTAAAGTCTTGCTAAGAATCTGTGATACATCTGTTAGTTGTGTGCTGACATCCTAGGAGTCGTTTTCATCCTTTAACAAACCCTATTTCAGAACTTAAACCTGCAGCTTTTTATTTCTTCAAACTAGATTTTCAGTTTTGTCAAGTCATTCTGTTGGTATGTTTCAATTAACTGGGGTTGTAAAATGGGTAAACAGTTTTGGTGCCATTTCACAGGAATGAGTTCTTAGCTGCACTAGAAGAAACAAAGAAACCATGTAATTGATTGTTCTTTTCAGATAAGGCTGTAGATGCAGTTTTGAGTATGCAGGAAGAATAAATCTACAGCTTTGGACCTACTCTACATGAGAGATTAAATTCTGACCTGGTATCTAGTTCATTTAAAGCACAGAAAAATTGGGTATGTAAAGTAGTTCCTGAGCCTTGACACAGGGAGAACATCAGACTGGCCTCTTAGGCTTCTCTCAAGCCTTGGCATAGCTCTTTAAATCAGCTGCATTATATTGTGACCTATACATTAAGCCAGATGGCTTGCAGCCTCTTGTACAGTCTATACTGAGGCAAGTCCTCACTTGGAAGTGTTCTGAAACTGCTTCAGTGAAGAAATGCTGCCCTCTCTGACCTCCTGGGTGATACAGCAGTTTCTATGCTTCACCTCAGGTTAGGCCTGGCAAAATAAGCAGAACTGCAAAAGCATTTTTCAGTGTCATAATTTAAAATGTCAACTGCAGGAAGCCTTTAAGTGTCAGATAAACACTTTACTGAAGTTTGTCTTAACAAAAAATTGCAGTACTGTGGTAATACAGGGAAACAAATTGATAGAAAATAGTAATTAGGAGTAGAAAATAGTTAGTAATTAGGAATTAAAGCAGAAAGCATTCAAATGAGTTGATTTTTTTCTTCCCTCTTGTGTTTTTCAGATGGTGGTAAAAACTTTCATGGATATGGACCAGGACTCGGAGGATGAGAAGCAGCAGTATCTCCCATTAGCCTTGCACCTTGCCTCTGAATTCTTCCTCAGGAATCCCAATAAAGATGTACGCCTCCTTGTCGCATGTTGCTTGGCTGATATCTTTCGTATCTATGCTCCTGAAGCTCCGTATACGTCCCATGACAAACTTAAGGTAAAAATGCTTTATGAATCACATAACTGTTTAGTTGGAAAAGACCTCTAAGGTCATGGAGTCCAAACACTGATGTAATGCCACCATGCCCATTAAACCATGTCCCACAGTGCCATATCCACATGTTTCTTGAACACCTCCAGGGATGGTGAGCCCATCTCCCTGGGCAGCCTGTTCCAATGCCTGATCATTCTTTCTGTAAAGGAATATTTCCTAATATCCAACTATCCAACCTAAACCTTCCTTGGCACAATTTAAGGCCATTTCCCATCTATCATGTGATACAAGAGAGGAGAGATGGACCCCCACTTCACTAAAATCTCCTTTCAAGTAGTTGTAGAGAGCAATGAGATCTCCCTTTAGCCTACTCTTCTTCAGACTAAACAATCCCCTCCTACTTCATACTGAGGAAAAAAAAACACACCCTAAAAAAAACAAACATAACTGTTTTTTTTTCCCTTGCATGTATACTGATGTCAAGATGGTTAAAGAGATGTTGCTTTAGTCCTGTGAGTCAGTGCAGTAGTTCGAGGGCCAAAGATGTGTAAAGGAGCTCTAGCTACCCACCCTCTGTGTTGGTGATGGCTTTGTGTCAGTGCCTAAAAAAGCCTGTTTAATGTTATATCACGAGTTTATAAATGTTGTATGTATAACATATATANTCTCTCTCTCTCACTGTATATATATATATATATATATGTATATATATATATATAAAACTACTAAAAGGTTGTATTTTTATTCTCTGTTGAGGCAAGCTTGTAAACACTTTCTCATTTTTTGACAGGACATATTCTTGTTTATTACAAGACAGTTAAAAGGCTTGGAGGACACGAAGAGCCCTCAATTTAACAGATACTTTTACTTGTTAGAGGTAACGCAGTAATTATAAATTTCAGTAGATGGTGTTAGCTCTGTAAACCTGAGAAATGTGATCAGTCTTTCTCCAGATAGCCAGTATGCCTGGGAAATTCTGTTTCTTCTATAAATCACACCAGACTCACTGAAGTTCAATTAATTGCTTCTCTCAGTAGCTATAATTCCCTTTGCATGTAATAAGTCCATGCAGCCCGTGGCTGAGGACATCTTAAAACAATTGGTATTTATTAACATTTAGACTTTGTCTTACAATTCTAGACATAGTTTTTTTGTCATTCATCCTTAAGATGCAACTGAGTTCAAGCAAAAGTTGTGATTAAAATACAGATCTTCTTATATTGATGATAGGAGAAGGAATGCAAGATTTTGATTTAAAAACATTAGAAAAACCTGTTGTTGACAAGAAGTGCTGGAGGGTTGTTAGTGTCCACTTAGAAACAGTGTCTGGTTTGTAAACTTTCTGTTGTTTAAAACTGTCTAGTCTCATGACACGAAGAAAAAAAAGTATAGAAATGTGGATTTATTATGCTAACAACTTACATCAATCTGCTTTTCTACATAAGAAATCAGATTACTCTAGAAAACAACTAAATATAGATGTCTATTTCAAAGCCTCTTTATGTTAAGAATGCTTTATATGTGAAGCAAATACCCAGGCTCTTTCCACAAAAGGTTTACAATCCATTGTATGGTATTTTTTCTGAGATAGGAAATAAACCCTAACATGATTACATTTATGTGACTTTATGTGAAGTTGCAGTGTTCTGAATGTCCTATTTTTTTTTTCCTAGAATTTAGCTTGGGTTAAATCTTACAACATCTGCTTTGAGTTGGAAGATTGCAATGAAATTTTTATTCAGCTTTTTAGGACTCTTTTTTCAGTTATCAAGTAAGTCAAATCGCTTCAATTTTATCAAACTGTCAAAAGGACATCAGTTTTGGGGGTAGAATGAATCTGTATTGCATACAAGTAAATATATCTGAACAGAGCAAGTCTTTATTCTTTCAAATGAGGAGATACAGGGAAAGCAAGGGAGTGCAAATTACTAACAGTATTGAGGAGTTAATGGTAGACGTGATTTAATGTTTCCTCTCCATGTACCTAATTCTGTCTCATTTATCTACCTTTGTATTTCCATGGTTGTTACTTTCTCCTTTTTTGTATTTTGTTGCACTTAAAGCAAAATGTAAGATGGTCAGAGTTTTTGAAGCTTTCTGTAACAGAGGAAAGAAGGATAAAATACTTTCAGGTTTTGAGATGTGGGGAGTGCGAGAGGAAGGAAGCTGGACTGTATTAGACATTGCTTCTTAAGTGTGTTAATATTTGTCATGGTCTGAAAGTTTAATATTGATAATATTCTTTATCATTATTGATAATATTCTCTATCATCTTAGTAATAGCCACAACCAGAAGGTACAAATGCATATGCTGGATTTGATGAGTTCTATCATCATGGAAGGCGATGGAGTAACTCAGGAGCTGCTGGACTCTATTTTGATTAACCTCATTCCTGCACACAAGGTCTGCAAAGTAAAATTTGATAGTAGTATACCATTATAAAAATACTTTTTGTTGCCTTTTGCTGTTTATCTCTCCACACACTTTAGCCATCATCATTACTTCCCTGCCCCGGCCTTGTAGCAGTGGATTGAAAATTTCCTATGCAGAATTTTTTGATGCTATTCATCAGCTGTATCTAGATTATTAATTATCAAGAGATTCTGCCCACTTGCCACCTCAGGAACTGTCCTGAACCAGAAATAAAGTATTTTCAAGCAAGTATAATATGTATCAGGAAGACATTACTTCCTAAGGGTTGTGGTTTGTAGGTTGTTTTTGTTTGGGGGTTTGTTTGGGTATTTTTATTTAAAAAGATGTGAAGTATTGTTTTTTTAATTTAAAATAAATAAAAAGGAAAAGGAAGAGGGTGTAAGACTTCCTAAGACTTCTCTGGTGACTTTCTGCTTGCCTCAGGCCAGTGATTCCACTTGACCCTAGTTGTTTGAGTTATTTTTTCATCCTGTGTCTTTCCCCTTTAAACATTTATTATAACTTAATCATTGCCTGAAGTGTAGCACTAGGTTTTTGATTTGGTTGAGTTTTGTGTGGAGTTTGGGTTTTTTTTTGTTGATTGTTTTTAGTGCTCTCTATTTATAATAACTTTTCTGCCCTTTTGCAAAGTTCAGCATCGGTTTAACTCACTTTGAAGTGACAGGCCATCCCCCTTCACTCCCCTTTTCCTGGAGGAGTCTTATGTAAGCCTCTCTAGCAGACTTCTGCTGTCATGCAGGTGCTGTCTTAGATCATCAGCATAGCTACTTCCAATAGGTTTTTCAGTCCTTCCTTCTCAGTCACTAATGCTGTCCTGGTTTTATTGAGTGTTTTAGTTTATGATCACTGAGTCTGCAGGTGAACTTTTGAAGTACGTTCACTGTAACAGCTAAATAAAGTTGAAAGGAGAATAAACACAACTCCCCCACTGTGAAATCAGAGAACGAGATGCAGGCTGGTGTTGCTTTGCACTGACTTAGAAAAGTCCTCTGCTAGTTTGAAGCTAGCTAGAATGTCTTGGTGAGAAGAATTCGATTACAGGCTATGAAAGGAAAACATTGGTGATGTCTGCTTCGCTCATAGGCTTGCTGAGATGTATAAGAACAAAAAGCAAAACATAGATTAACCAGTCTCACTTCTGCTGCTGGCGAGCTTGGAGCTGTATATCTCTTCTAATCTCACCCTTCGTTTCTTTAAATAATCCACTTTGCTTCCTAACCCTCCTGGCCAAACCTCCATTCTTCCTTGGGACTGGGGTAAGGTTGAGAGGGGTGGAGGGAAGGTGAAGGGGCAATTGGGAGCTTCTCCTGGGGACTCAGGTTTCTGGCAGGGCTGTTGTGTTTCTGTATTACCTTTTACTTTGTATATTTCTGTATCTAACTGTATATACTGTAAATATAAGCATGTGTATCTTGCTAGCTGTAAGTATAAGCTTCATTCAATTTCCAGAGATGGCTGAGTCTAGTCTGGGTGATTTCTAAAGTGGGGGCGGGGGGGGGCAGGTAACACCCAAACCATCACAAATCCCTTGTTGAAACGTGCTTATTAACTGAAAATAGTATAGAGAACAGTAAGCTTCAGTGATGAGCTGCAGAAAGAGATCTCTAATTTCATTTATTTAAAATAATGACAAAATTAAGGCTGCTCCATCCTTGACTACGTAACTGAAGTGAAACTAGCACATAAAAGCAAGGATTATTACTTTGTTTAGTTAAAGAGGGAGAAATAATGGAAATGTATAGCACAGGAGTGACTACACTGTGGCCATTGTCAAAATTAGTCAAATCTCAACAACAGATACAGAAAAGTATCTATCATCTAAGGTCAGTTTGCATTCCTTCTGTCATGACCATGAGATGAAAACACCATTCTATGAACTCATTTTTATTGACAGCAAGGAGATGATGTGTTAGTAAAACTGCCAACAGGAAGGGAGGCCTCTTATTGATAACAGTAGAAGAGTCTTTTTGTATGCTGTTCTTTCTAAGTTGTTTCTAGTCAATTATAAGCAGTAGAGGTAAGAAGTGGAAATAGAAGAGCAGAAGTGTGTGTCAGGTGCTGCCTGATGCTGTTCATAATGGTGAGAGCATTGCTTTGAGGATGCAGAGACCTGATAAACACTACAGCTGAATAGTGTCTTCTGACCACTTGGTGTAGACAAAGTGCAAGTGAATATAATCCTTTAGCATTAACTTTTTTTAGCTTAATCATGTAATTTTGTATAATAAATTGTCTCTGATAAAGTGGGGAGAGGACAATAAGCTTAGTGCAAATACTGGGTTGTGTTTCCCTGTTAGAGGACCGGTGGGGCCAGTCCTTTAATGTCTTGGCCATCATGACTGAACAAATAATGCATTGTAATCAGTGCTCAGTATCATACTTTGTTCAGTGTTCTGGTCTGTTTTATTTTTGTTTCCTGTAACAACAGAATTTCTTCTGCTGTACCACAGTAGTTAAAAAATAGTAAATAAAAAGACTAAACAACAAAACAAAATTGTTTTGTCTGCTCTGCCTAGGAGAGTTTCACTACAATCTATAAATTTTCTTTTCATGAACAGATCTCCTAGAAAATTGTGATTCTATTAAATGCTTCTCCTTAGCTATGTAAATCAGAAGCACCATAGCTTGAAAAGCAGTTTGTTTTCTGGTAGAAAATGTGTAAAAACAATTCTTCTATGTCAGCACAAGGAAATTGATACTAATAATTCTCTTCTATGACATAATAAAAGTATCGGTGTGTCTAGACAGTTACACTAAGTGAAAGTTGGCTTTGTAAAGGAGCTGAAATGTGTGTTTTAGACAATATATTCTCTTCCTTTGGGGGATTTTGGGGGGAGATTGTGTGTTTGTTTTTTTAAACTTTCTTACACTGTGTGAGGCAAACTGCAGATTAAAAAAAACCCAAACACTAGACAAGAGTAGAGACTCCCTCAGTAGTTAAATTATATTCATTTGTATCTCCAGTATCAGTAAAGTGGCTTTTCTGCATGTTGATCTCTCTCTGTGTTAATGTGGCCCTTCTGTAGCAAACCCATAGCAGTATGGCAGACCACCTGTGGCATCAAACTATAGTTCTTTTTAAGTTTAAAACCAGCACTATTTAATGAACATATTTCTTCACATTCTTATTGCCAAGATTATTCCCTAAAAACATATATTTAATGTGTTTAAAAATCAGTGTTTTCATCTGCATCCTCTACCTCATGGAGAGCCTGTTTAGGGTTAAAAGAAAAGCAAAACAAAAACAAAAAAACAAACATGATGCAGTTTCATTGCAAGAAGTCTTTGAAGGTGTAGATCCAAATAAAATGCACTGACTGTATAATGTTGGCAGCTCTTTAGTTTAATAAAGATATGCCTGCCAACAAGATTTTAATCATGGTCTCATTTGGACAGAAACTGGTTTGGTTTGAATTTGAGAAGAGTTTATACATACCTGTCTGTCTGCAGTTCAGTGTTATGGTCAGTGAAGAGATAGTTGTTTGAGCCTTTGGTCATTTGTTTCTCTGTTGGTGCGCTGTCTTTTGGTTTGTCATCTCATTAGTTAGAAGAACATGAGGGAGTCATTCTCAGTGTAGCCTTGCTGGGCACTGTCTTTCCAAGAATCAGTCATCCTTAGGCTTTACCTGTATTTTGTCTGCAATCATTTGTAATTTTCAGGTCCATCACCTTCCTCCCCCTGACTCGAAGCAGCATTAATCTCCAGTTGAGATGAGATGAGCTACTGCATATTGGATTTTGTGCAGATTTGGACAGTCACATTTTTCGGATGTGAAGTTACATTCCTTATCTTGCTCAAGAGTAATAAAAGCAGTGTTCAGATTTGTTACTTTACAATCCAGTGTTTACTTGGAAAGTTTGCAGCTAGCTCTCTGCCTGAGTTGTAGGTGCTTTTTGTGGGCTGTTTCAGTATATAGTGCAGTCTGTGGAGAAGTAAGTGCACTTTTACACTCTAGATGAGGCTGCATGTTGCTACAGGGTGTACCCTCAACTGAGTATGTGAGGGAAACAAACCCATACTTAAATAGTAAGTTCAGGTAATTTTTCAGTGGCAAAATTTGGTGTATCAAAGTAGGGAGGTGTATTTCTTTAAAATACTGAATGTGATTGCACATGAGAAGTTCATGAATATGAATGCAATACTAAAGGTAACAACTGGAGTGTTAAAGTCTTTGAATAATATGCAAGAAGTGTTGGGTTTGGATCAGATTTCTTTTAAGTGTGTGGAAAAAGTAGTTTTACGATTTTTTTTGTTTAAGTCTGTAACTACAGAATTAACATATCTGAACTTAGATAGCTTTGAAAACAAAGAGGTAGGAGGCAAAACACCTTTCTAAAGTCATGGTCTTCTAAGACTGTGAGAGAAAAATTAGTCTTTAAAATGTTACTGTTTTTCTTTTCTTTCAGAACCTTAATAAACAAGCATTTGATCTTGCAAAAGTCCTGTTGAAAAGGACCGTCCAGACCATTGAGCCGTGTATTGCCAATGTATGTAAATCAATTAATCCATGTTACCCACAACTAAAAAGTGTTCTTCTTATTGTCTTGAATTATTGGAGATTTGTTTGTTTGATTTGAAATATTCTTTATAAAACTCACTTTTTGTAATGTGGCTGCAAGAGAACCCTTTTCCAAATAGGATTATTAGCTTGGGTTATTGATCTTTCAACTAGGCAAAGAGGAAATAAATGCTTACTCATATTAGTCTAAAGTTAAGGTTAAATCAAGGCTATGAAAAGAAATTGTTACCAAAGAGATTCTATTCCAGGAAAAGATATTTGCAGCAATAGTACTTTTTATGTCCAGCAGTTGGACAGCCCTGTTTCTTTCCAAGCTTTAGGATGAAGAATATCAGATTACCTGCTCTTCACTAGGTATTTTTTTCTCCATCCTAAACTTGTTTCAGTTTAGGACTGGAGATGTGATTTAGACTAAAGATTTGATTTGTTTTTTTTTCCACAAGGCTTCCTTCAATTAGAATTCCTTTTGTTGAATGACAATGTTGTATGTTCTACTACCATCAGGGTGGGATGTAGTCTGGTCCATTCTGTGGCCTTTTCTTGGTCTCAAAGCCAATAGAATTCTTAAAAGTCAGTAATTTTAAAAGAGAAATTAGGCAGATTCATAAAGGGTGAATCAGAAAGTATTTAAAAGCTGGAGTCTCACTAACAAGTACCAGATCCCAATTCCCCTGTTTCTTTAACCTTTTCTAATTAGTTATAGCTGGAAACAAGATAGGAGATAGAGTGACCTTTGAGTTGATTTAATATTACTCTTCTTGCTTTCTTATTCAAGTGTGTAATAGCTTTGTAGCATTTGTACTGCTCAAATAATATTAACCCACAGTATCCAATGGGAAATATATGAAGTGTATCAACATTTAATCCAAAAGAAATCATTCAAAAATAGTGACCTAACAGAAAAAAAAAAAATGAACAGCTTTGATAAATTACCATCAGTTACTGCAACATATCTCATAAAGTCATCTGATATTCTTTAAAATGGATTTGAAGCATGGAGGCTTCTTTTTCAGCATTTGATAATCTTTAATTTGGATTGGTTTTAAGTGATAAAAAAATGGAAGATACCAGATGAGCAAGCACTTCAACAGTTCTTGCATTACCTCTTTGATTATTGATGTTATAAATTACTATAGAATAGATTCATAGAATTGTTTTGGTTTAAGATCATTGTCTCCAACTATTACCTAATTCTATCAAGTCTGATGCTAAACCACATCCCTCATCACTACATTTCTTTGTCTCTTAAACACCTTCAACAGTGGGAATTCAGCCATCTCCCTGGGGAGCCTGTTCCAGTCTTTGAGAATCCTCGCAGTTGAGAAATGTTTTCCTCCTCTAGTGCAACTTGAAGCCATTTTGTCCTGTCCTAATCACTTGTTACTAGGTGGAGCAGACAGCCATCTCACTCCAGCCTCCTTTCAGGTGGTTGTAGAGAGCAAGGTCTCCCCTCGGCCTCTTATGGAAGTGAAGGCCCCAAAACTAAGCCCAGTACTCGAGATGTGGCCTCAGCAGTGTTAAGTCCAGGGGGACAATCCCTTCCCTGGTCCTGCTGGTCACACTCTACCTGATCCACATCAAGATCATGTTGGCCTTCTTGACCACCTGGGCACACACTGGCTCATGTTCAGCCAGCTGCTGATCAACACCCTTGGGTCTTTCTCTGCTGGGCAGTTTCCAACCACTCTCCCCCAGGCATGATGTTGTTGTGACCTAAGTGCAAGTTAAATTACCAAATTACTATGAATTAATCAACCCCGATAAAACAGTTGGACATGATGATCGTAGAGGTCTTTGTGAAGCAAAACAATTCTATGGTTCTGAATAATAGAACTGAACTCCAAAGGATGTTTGTAATTTACTTGATTCAAAACTATAAGGCTGAAATGCTTTGATGTAACAAAAAAAAAAAGTGCATTGAGTACTTTCCATTAGAATTAAAGTATTAATGATGCTACCTTATAATAATTTTTAAGAATAATGTTTGCATTATTGAAGGAAAATCTGCTAGATAACTTATTTTTTTGTTCTAGTTTTTTAACCAGGTTCTGGTACTGGGAAAGTCTTCAGTAAGTGACTTATCAGAACATGTGTTTGACTTGATACAAGAGCTTTTTGCCATAGATCCTCACTTACTGCTGTCTGTCATGCCACAGCTTGAATTCAAGCTGAAGGTAGGTTACAAGTAGTAAAACTTATGTATGTGGTAAGAGCACAGGAGCACAGAGCTGTAGATTTAATAAGTGTTCCTCTGGAGGGATAAAAATGTGCTTATTTTAAAGATAAATGTAATATTGCAAGAAAGCTAGTAGAAAGTTGTATACAATTGTGTGCTTTCTGTGCTTGCAGATGAGTATTATGTACAGAAAACAATAATGGTGAATTTGTATAATCTAATACTTAATCTTTGAGTTTCAACTGGAGTTTAGAAAATAATTAGGTTGTGGTTGATTTAGGTCATGCAACGCAAGTATATGCAGGAAATACTGAAGTCAGCTTCAGTATTGATTTGCAGAATTCTCTTTAGTGAAATAATACTTGAATTATAGAGGAAATACTCCAAAATGTCTTCTCAGATTGGTCACAATCAGCTAGTAAGTCAGCTGGCTTCTTTTGAATCTTTGAAAATAGTTGATTTATCCTGATATAGGGGTTTGGCTTTTTAGAATTAAAAAGTTTTTAATCTTAAGACTGTAAGTGAACAAGATTAAATACTTCAGGTATGTACATGTTATAGGGTATGGTGGCAACAAAAAGAATCATGAAATAGATACTGGGTAAAATTACATTTTATTAATTTTATTAATGCACATCTAATTATAACATCTTAATTGATGTCTTTTTGACACACATAAAATACTCCTGAAAATGCTTTCAGGCAAAAATAAGATAGTTCATTGTTGAAGTTCAGAGATATATGGTATTCTGACTATTGTGCATGGATTTTGATTCTTGAAAGAGGCAGAGCTTTCCAAGCATATAAAATCAAAGAATGGCTTAGGTTGGAAAGGACCTTAGAGATAATCTACTCCAATCTCCCTGTCAGTGGCAAGGATGCCTCTCAACTAGGCTCAGCTGCTCAAGACCTCATGCAGCCTGGCCTTGAACACCCTCATGAAGAAGGCATCCACAGCCTCCCTGGGCAGCCTATTTCAGAGTCTCACCACACTTGTACTGAGGAACATCTTTCTAAGATGCAGTCTAAACCTACTCTCCCTCAGCATAAAACCATTTCCCCTTGTCCTATTGCTAGACACCCTTCTGAAAAGTCCCTCTGCAGCCTTCTTGTAGAATCTCTTCAGGTACTAGAGGACAGCTATAGGGATGATACCCCAGAGACTTCTCCAGGCTGAACAACCCCAGCTCCCTCAGCCTATCCTCATAGCAGAGATTGCCCAGCTGTCTTTGTGGCTCTACTCTGGACTCACTCCAACAGCTCTGTGTCCTCCTTGTGATGGAGACACCAGAACTGGACACAGTATTTGAGATGGACCCAGTACAGATAATTAATAATGTTAATAGATATTTGTATATTTTTACTGATATTCATCTAATGTAATTAGGAAGTTTGAGGATTATAAGCGATTATTTCAGACTCACTTCTTAAATGTTACTTGCAAAAGCAGAAGGAAATTGAAGCCAGCAATTAGTATAGAGATGCTACAGGTAATGATTTACAGTTCTTCTTTCATGTTTTGATATTTAGAGCAATGATGGAGAAGAACGTTTGGCTGTTGTTCGACTTCTGGCTAAACTCTTTGGCTCCAAAGATTCTGATCTGGCCACGCAGAATCGTCCTCTTTGGCAGTGCTTTCTTGGGCGGTAAGAGAAATGGGGACAGAATTCTCTATTTCTGCTCTTTTGTTCAGAATTTTCAGGTATTGTTGCGTTTCTAAGTGTGTTTCTAGAGGATGCAATTGTATTTGAACAAAGTCTTTTATACTCATAAAATGATTTTGATTGGAAAAGACCTTTTAAGATCCAGTCCAACCGTTATCTAACTCTACCAAGTCTGGTGCTAAACTACATATATCCCTTAGCAGCACATCTCTGTGGCTTTTAAACACCTTCAGGGATACAGATTCAACCACCTCCCTGAGAAGACTGTCCCAGTTTTTGAGAACCTTTTTAGTCAAGAAATTTTTTCTGGTATGCAGTCTAACCCTCCCCTGGTGCAACTTGAGGCCATGCCCTCTTGTCCTGTCTCTTGTTACTGGGGAGAAGAGACCAACAGCCATCTTGCTTCAACTTCCTTTCAAGTGGTTGTAGAGATCAAGAAAGTCTCACCTCAGTCTCCTTTTCTCCAGGCTGAGCAACCTCAGTTCCTTCTTTTAGTAAAGCTTCAAAGCAGGAACTGCATACTGTTACATTTTAGAATGATGAAGCCTGAAGGACTGCTGCTTCATTGCTGTCAGCTATAGATGTACATTAGATCAATAACACAACTGATGCCCAGCAGAAACCACATGGTATATATGCCAGCATTGTTGAAATTTCATACTATTCAGCTATAGCTGCTACTGCATCTTCAATTTGGCATTCACCTTTTTGAGTGAAAAGATATTTCTTCTAAGTACTCACTCTCAAAGTGTTTTCAGATGGTCCATGTTACATGGAGATTTAAATTTTGGTAGTTTGATTTGTGTTTATATATGCACATGATTGACAGTGTATTGATAATTAATGTTCAAAAGTCCATGGATAAAATCCTCTGAGTAAACATTTCATCAGCATATAGCCTATTCATTCTTTAATTCTAATCCTGACTTAATTTCCCAAGAAACAACATAAAAATGTATCTGAGGTACATTCTAGAGATAAGTTAAAAAACATTTCTCTTGTATTCTTTTGCCATGTGTAGAGTATTCTAATAGTTAATGGAACATACTATCAACACATGTTACTACATAGAGAATAATCTTGATTTGCAAGGCTAACTAAAAATTAACATTCATCATCTTCTATCCCTCTAGGTTCAATGATATCCATGTCCCTGTGAGATTAGAGAGCGTGAAATTCGCCAGTCATTGTTTAATGAACCATCCAGACTTAGCAAAAGACCTCACTGGTGAGATGCTTATACAGGGGTTTAGAATAATTTAAGAAATGAGCAGGGAAAGAGTGTAATTATTTCTGTACATAGCACTGTGGTTCTAAAATGTATCAAGTCCAGCGCTTGATGCTTGATGGAAAAGCTAACTATGAAGTAATTGCTTTCTGCTGAAGGCGAGCTTTGGTTGTTAGAAAGAGAGGAGTGTGTGACATGGTATGGACTTCATCAGAGGCAGTTTTTAAGAAGCTGCCCGCTGCAGAATGAGTTTTAAAGTCATTGCAGATTCTAATGGAACTTTTGGCAAGTAAAAGCAAATGCTGCCACAGCATCTTGATTTGTGTTCAAAACCAGCATGTTCCCTACTGTGCTCTTCCACTGAGTTTTTAAAAAATGTCATTGTGCTGATCTAAACTGTGAGCTGTCTTCCTTTCACTTCAACATCATTCTAACTATGAGCAGATTTTCAGATGTAACTGAAAATGCTTCTTTTTTGATGCTAATAAACTAACAAGGCTGACTATTGCTGTAGGTTAACTTACCTTAGCTCTTTGGGAATGAAGATTGCTGCTCTTTTTTCCCTCCTCCTTGTTTTCAGTGTATTCTAATCAGTTTTATTTCACTTCATTGCTTGTGGCAAATGAGGTTATTTGTAAAAGCCATGCACTGTTATCTTCTGATATTTACAGTTACAAAGTAAACTTGATATATAAGGTAGAAATGATGGAACAAATATGTCCTGTAGGCAGTTAAATAGATTATGTGGTTGTGTTACGTGACTGGCATTTAATTCTTCTATATAATATTAATAAATTGGAGTGTACCATTATCTGCATTAACTAAAAGCCATTTTTTCATTATTTCTGATCATAACAGAGTATTTAAAGGTTAGATCCCACGACCCAGAAGAAGCCATTCGACATGATGTTATTGTTACAATTATTACTGCGGGCAAGAGAGATCTTTCTTTAGTCAATGACCAGCTGCTTGGATTTGTGAGGGAAAGAACACTAGACAAACGGGTAAGTGTTAATATTTTATCTTCAGGAATAACTGGTTTTAATATAATTTGTTAGAAGTAAAACAAAAAAACATCTAAACCCAAAGCCACAAAACCAGAGTTGACTATTAACCAAAAAGCTGTGGAAGACAAAAGCAGTTCTCTCCTACCAGAACATCTTAATGTAGATTCCATATTATGGAGGCACCAATCAAGTGTTGTCAAGCAAATAAGTCATTGATTCAAGGAGCATATTAATTTTGTAAGAACATGAGAATTGCCACATGTTGAGGCCAAAGGTCCCTGTATAGCCCAGTATAATTCTCATAGTGTCCAGTTTTTGGTTTCCAGCTATTTGTGATTTAGATATTTCTTAAATCTGCTTGATCGTGTTTGTCATAGCTTTCAATGGAACATTATTCACAGAATCACAGAAACATCCAGGTTGGAAAAGCCCCTCAGGATCACCAAGTCCAACCTATAGCCCTACTCTACAAGATTCACCTTAAACCATATCCCTAAGTATCACATTCAAACAACTTTTAAACACATCCAGGATCAGTGACTCCACTACCTCCCTGGGCAGCTCATTCCAGTCCCTGACCACTCTCTCCATGAAAAACTTTTTCCTAATGTCCAATCTAAACCTCCCCAGCCTCAGCTTGAGGCCATTCCCCCTTGTTCTGTCTCGAGTTACCTGTGAAAAGAGACCATGAACTTTCATTCCATGAAATTTCGGAATTATATCTTGAATTTATTTAGACTTTATCTATGACATCTGCCTCAATAAATTGGAGTTTAATGCATGTGTGGAAAAAATAACTTACTTCTTTTAAGCTTGTCTGATAATTTCACTTATGTGAAGGAATAAATCTTCTTTGACCCACTTTTGAATCATAAATATGTATAATGTATCTTTCCCACTCCTTTACTTTCCCAACTGAAGAATCACTTAGTTAACTACCACACAAAATGATTATTGCATGCTTCTGATCATTCTTGTCTGGTTATTCTCTATCCTGTTGGACCCAGTGTGACCAGACTTGCCTGTGGCATTCAAGGTGTGCACTCTGTACACAATTTATGATAATCTTTTCTTTAACATTCTGTCTTCTGTGATATTTCTGAGCACTGAGGTGACAATTTTGGCAAACATCTCTATTTACTTAAGTATTTGGCCTTAATGCGAATTTCTTTCATTTCATATTGCAGTGATTCAGTAGCATGACATTTCTCTGCAATTCTGCATTACAATATTAGATCTGACTAGCTCAGTGAAATTCATACACACTATTCCATTCATTTCTTAGTAATGTTTCATGTGTTGAGTGTCACAGATTCCTTTCTGACTCCCACCAATATCTTCCTTTTGGTTCTTTCACTGTGAAAACCACTTGTCTGTTTCCAGCCATTGTCCCCTATGTTTTGCTTAATAATTAATTCACAACAGGATTCTTAGCCTCACACCATAGGATCTTAAAATTTGTTGGAAGGTTTTTTGAGATCTTAATGCATTTTAGTATATTTGTGTGTCTACTAACATTTTTTTCATGGACAGAGCTTCCTATTGTGTGAAAAGTAATGACTCATTGTCATAACTTCATTTCCCAGCAGTGTCTGCTCTTTGTTGTTGTCAGTGTTTTATTTCAGCCTGTTTGCCCATTCAAAATCAGCTATTCTGGTGAGTGGCACTCTGCCTCTTGGGATCCTTTGGCTTTCACACTTGTTGTTTTCAATCTGTCCATTGACAAATTGCAGTAGCAGTAGTTAGTATGTAGTGTATGACTTCTAAATTCC
The DNA here is from genome assembly GCA_013400475.1 of Tricholaema leucomelas. NCBI lineage: Eukaryota > Metazoa > Chordata > Aves > Piciformes > Lybiidae > Tricholaema lacrymosa > Tricholaema leucomelas. The sequence continues at coordinate 164,378 of WAAF01004270.1, read as the reverse complement.
TGTACAAGTCACAAATGGGATATCACTTGGTCATAATGATTTTGTCACTGTTCATTTTATCAAGTTGTCTTAAAAGGGGTTCTAATGGTGCTTTAAGAAATCTCTTCAGACCTCTCTGGAATAAATCTTACTTGGTTTTGATCCTTACTAAACTGTCTGAAAGTTCCTCCTTCTTCCTGAGGATTTGGTGATGTAGTTAAATAGTACATTGTTAGTAATTTGGTTCCATAACTTCTGCCGTGCTTCATCAAGATTTTTACCTTCAACTTGCCAGGGCTAATACTCTCTGCTGTATACACTCTATCAGATGGGGCTTGATGCTCCTTGGAGTGTGATGCCTTAGTACCAGGCTTCACTGTCCTGTGTAACCATGTTGGGTTTTGTTGTTGTTGTACCTTTTTGACAGAGAACATCATTTTTATAAGCTGTATCATTCTAGCTAGTTAATTGAATTCTTATTTTAAAAAATCTATTATTTTCCCTTTTTTAACTGAGAATGTTACTTCAGTGTGTTTTGAGAAGAGGATGTTGTAGTTGCATAAAGGGAAATCCCAGTGTTTAATATGTTCACTTTTAAAAGAGCAGCTTTTCAGTTCCTTTTACATGCAGCTTGACTTTGCACATTTCTCAGGAGTGATTACCTTCCTTTTTTTTTGTCAACCATTAAATAAACATGTCCAAAAAGTCATTTATGAGATCTAAAAACTTTGAGTGTAACCACTACTTCCCACTGGGACTTGGCACCTGGTCAAAATGGGATGTTTGGTGCTGTGCCTTCTGCATAGCCTCTCCTTTATCATGCTGCCAGCAGTAAGAAGCAGTCAATTGTATAGCTGTAATACTCATTTCTAGGAAACTAGGGATTTTCAGTTCAGAGAGCCTTAACCCCAGTGTGGGACTTCCTAATGTTGCTAGAATGTTTGACTAGTGATTTCACACTGGTCATAGGTTTGATGATATATTTCAAAGTTAGGTGCCTTTTCAGGCAGCCACCAGTGAAGAATAACTTCTCCTCTAGATGATGTTTCTCTTATAAAAATCTCTGGAGAGAGCTTTAATGAAAATGCATCCTGAGGAGAAATGAGAATTGGGGATTGACTAGAAATGACTGCAACAAACACATTTTGAAGGTAACAATATAGCATGCCTTTGTAAATATAATTAGGGTTATAGAGCCAATATCAAAGACTTTCAAACATTCATAATTTTAAAAATTAACAATTTTTCTTCAGTTTGAGAGAGGGATATTGATATATCCATATTACTGTCTTCGTATTTTCTGTGAAGGTTTTGGTTTCGTTTCCAGACATAGTGCATTACACCCACTTCAATTATTCTTTTGCTTTAAAGAACTCAATTATCTTCTGCTGACTGCATTTACACCTTGTAGCCAGGTTTCTGTTGGACAAATCCACAGCAAGTTCCTAAGCAATCATTCATCAATTTGACTTCATCTAATTCTTTTTAGGCCTGCAATCATCTGTCAAATGAGTATAGATAGGACTGTAAAAAGAGCACTTGTCCACAAGGCTGAAGTAAAATGCTGATGGCTCAAACACACCGATCTGTCCGTTCAGGTCTACCTTTTCTCTTTATAAAAAGTGTGAAAATTTAAATCATTGTAGCTGCTACATTATTTATATGAAGTGTGGGATTTTTCTCCTGTCCATGTTCTTGTTGGCACAGTATTAATAAAAATGCCTTAATGGATTTTGGGTTTTGGTTTGTTTTATTTTAGGATAAAAGTTTTTCGCTAAAAGACAGGAGCTATGTGTTTTTAAATAACATCCTTAGCTAACTCAGCCTGCATCTACATTTGCACAATTATTATAGCTATTAAAAAGAAAACACAAGAATCCCTGAACAAACACTACCACCTATAGTTTAAAAATCCATTTCTCTTGGCCCAGTTGGAAAATAACTGTGGGAACAGTCCTTGGTAAGAATCGTTCTGAGCACTGTCTCTAGAGTCTTTGTACTGCCTGTACTTTCCAAAATAGTGAGTTTCAGGAGACATTTAAAAACAAACAAACAAACCAATCTTTAAAAGCAACCATCAAAAAAACAGTTCCAGAACTTCTGCTTTAGACTGCAGTGACCTAAGAGACCTGAAGAAATAGAGGAGAATTTTGACAGCTGACTTGTGTTCCCATTTTTCTCAACAGCCTTTGTGGTCCACAGACTTCATCCCTTCACGAGAACAGACTTTCACATTATCATCTTGAAGTCAAAAGTCAGAGACTAAGGAGCCATAGGAATATGCTCATTTTTCTGGTTCTCTTCATGCATTTTTCTGCATGTGTTAGTCTTCTCTTTCTCTGGGTGTACTAAAAAACATTGTGGCTTTTTCCAGTTTGAGGAGAAAAAATTTAAGAGGTTAATATTCTTAGCTGTATGAAAAGATTAGGTTAACTATTCCAACAGGTGAGGGATTGTCTTGAACTTCCAGTAATAATTGTTTCTTTTTAAGCTTAGCTGAGCAGCCTTCAGTGAAGGAGTTTAATTCTGCTGATTAACTAAGGAAGACTGTTAAAATTCTTTTGTTAATGAGATCAGGGTAGTACTTCTGTTAGCTGTGTTTATTAATCTGCTCATTTTGATGGTTACATTCTCCTTTATTTTCATTTGCATTCACTTTTTACCCTACTATGTGCTGTTTGAGCTTTATTCTTGTTAGCACCTTGCTTTTTTTTGTTTTCTCTCTGTCTCTCCTGTTCAGTGACTTGCTTCTAGAGTTAAAGCATTCTCTAAGGGGTTCTGTCCAGTGCCTTCCATCTTCTGCCTGAAAACTGCCTTGCTATATGCTCTGACTTGTATGCTCTACGGCAGTTTCCATGGTCAGAAATCTCTTGGCAATCGTTTTAGGCTTAGATTTTGTAGACTCATCTCTTGCAGTACTTTTCTGTCATCGTTTCTGTCTGAGGAAGCTGTCACTTGCATAGGAGGGGGTATGTCTGCATTGGAAGGAAGCTCTCTATACCAAGAGTAGTAAAATACAGGAAGAGATTGCCCAGAGAGGTGGTGGAGGCCCCCTCCCTGTAGACATTGAAGGTCAAACGTGCTGGGGACCTACGCAGCGTGATCTAGGTAAAGCTGTACCTGTTCACTGCAGAGAGGTTGGACGAGACGACCTTCAGGGATCCCTTTTAACCTGATGCATTCTGTGATGCTGTGACTTCAGGAAAACACTAATCCTTTTCTGAAAATGTTTCAGACTTTTATTTTGTTTAAAATGTGCTTTATATTGCAAAGGGTGTGAACAAATTCCTGTAAAGAAGCCAAACAATGTCTATTTATACCTACAATTCTTCTCTCTTGTGAAAACAGTTATGCAATATACAGTCACTACTGTCTTAACTTTTACTCGCGGCTTTAATATTTAAGAAATATGTACTACAGTAAAATTTCATTTTTCCATCTTCTTGATAGAACTTATTTCAGCACCTAGTGGTGTGTAAGGCCATTGTGCTGACATAAGCCATATTATCTTCAAAATATTTCCTTTCTTTGTCCTTCAAGAAGAGGAAGTCACTCAGTAAAACTATTAAGAAATTAAATGTGCAGTAACTCACTTGGTGTTACTAAAACAAGCCCTCAGTTTAACAAGATTGAAGAAGTTAAGCAGTGTGAATAATAGTATCTACATTTATGCTTGATGGAATGAAACAGTTTTAGCATTGGTAGTCCTTGGAGTTCAAAGCCAAAATTGGTGTCTAGAGTGTTTGGGAAGAAATTTTCGCTTTCAATTTGAATCTCCTCCAAACAGTGAGGGAAAATAAGTTTCTTTTGGGGTTTTCTGTGTGTATCATTCACTGGGAGACACGGTTCTCTCAGTTCTTAGTTTGTTCTGGTGTGATTCTTTCCACAAGTCAGCGTAGGAGAGCTTACAGATCGTGTCTGTTAAAGTGTTTAAAAGTGGGATGTTTCCTGTTTACATGGAGGGGTAAAGTAGTGACCACCAAAGGCAAGGATCAGAACCCAGGAACTCCACCTGCAGATGTTGTAGTTTGGCTTTTTCCTGTGGAGTCTTACAGTGATTACTTCAAGGCTTCAGAAAAAGAGGCCTCTCCTGCTGTCCTGTAAAAGTGATCTAAGAGTTCAGACTCTCAAGTTTAGCTGGGCCTGGCTTCCAAACCTCCCATATCTAGACAGGTGTGCTTTAGGATAGCGTAAGGCTATGCAGAGAAAGGCGGTTGCTACCTCTGACCGTTGCCTGTCTCTGAGTAGGTAACTCTTCCCAATCCTGGCTTAGGAAGGCCCTTATTCAGGCATATCTGTTAAGCTGTACTTCATGTTTTCATACTGAGTGCCTCCCAGTTTTAATTTGCTTAGCACAGAGAAGTACTGGTTTATTCTGTACAGACAGTACTTAATCTGCTTAATACAAGGAAGAAACTCTTACGTAGGCTTTACACATTCTCATTTAGAGGCCCTGAATTTTCAACTTGTGCAGTGTCTAATTACAAGAAGTCAGAATGTGACACTTCTGCTTTTCACACAGGTACATCTTTACTGTATTTTGTATGTGCTTGATGTTTATTTACCAAAACCACTTCCTACCTCTTTCATTTTTTCCTCTCAAGTGGCGAGTAAGAAAGGAAGCTATGATGGGTCTTGCCCAGCTATACAAGAAGTATTGTCTTCATGCCGAGGCTGGAAAAGATGCTGCAGAGAAAGTGAGCTGGATAAAGGATAAACTTTTGCACATATATTATCAAAATAGCATTGATGACAAGTGAGTTAATCTAAGCCTTCCTAATTTTAATTGTGTAGTGCTTATTCTGAGAAAGCTGTCATGGCACTTTGTAGTTTTAAGAATATGATATACGTAATAATAAGGTGTTTGTCGTGCTTCTGTTATCTGTTCATGTATTTCTTTGGTTTACTGATGGAACTGGATGTATGATGATAGTAGATGGTCATTAACAAACTACTGTATAGAGAAGAAAGAAAAAAAAAAGTCAAATATTGCATTTACTACACCAGTTCTTGCTTGCCTTACTGTTTTCCAGACATTGGTATGTTAAAATGTAAGCACTGTGAATTTATGCACAGACATTTCCTTTTGGTATGCTGTGTGAAAATGGACCCCTTTTTTCTGCCCCTTTTTGGGTAGAGCACAAGCTGAAGAAATACCAGAGGTGCTTCTGCTATTGCCTAATCTTCCCTGTTTTGTCACTCAGTCCCTTTATTTTTTGAAGTACCATTTTGGCTTAGGGAAAAGTATTTTGGCTGAGGTTTTGGGAGATAGTTTTCAATTCTCACTGGTAATTCTTTGTCTTTCACAAGGAGAGCCAGACCATGAGATCACACAAAGATAGAATTTCAGCCTAGATTTTTAATACAGCAGACTCAGAAACGTCTGTGTAGTGGATTTTAGTATCTAACATTCGTCTGCCTCAGTGTGTTTGTGATCTTGGTGACTGGACTGAATTCACTAACATCCTCCTTCAGTTTTCAGTTGGTGGTAGTGAGTTCTTACTGCTGCAGTCCTGAAGGCTCACTTTGTTTATCTGGCTGCTCATAAGTGGGCCAGAGTTAGATATTTAATTAGTTGATGATTTTTTGGTGGTTTGGGAGTTTTTTTTGGTGGTTTTTTTGTTGCTGGTTTGTTTGTTTTTTTGAAGTAAAGTCAGGAGGTTGTACACACAGAAATTACTCTTAAAGTCTGCTGAGACAGAAGTACCAAATAGCAAAAAATTAGGAAATCTTAAACATTCAATTTATTCAAAACTACTTTCTGCAGATTATGTGCATCAACTAGGCTTTAATTTGCGTTGAGAGGTTAATTGTTGTTGGTTTTCTAGCATGTTCGTGTCTCACAGTCAGTGCACAGGTTTGATACTCAACAAAGAATGAATCGAAGTTCTGCCGCAGCGGAGCAGATGTTTTCAGTGTTCCTGCTCACAAGAAATGCAGGACAGTGTCAGTGAAATGAGACAAGGAGTTCTAAGGAAAGACTGTTGTGGCAAAGCTGAGTTTCTCTGACGTGACTTCTTTTGGAAGTCAGACTAAGCCACTGAAACTTCTCTGCTCATGAGTAGATATGGATTGTATGCTGTTTGCTTTCTGTATGTCTATGCTGAAGTGCTGCTGGCTTGATTTTTTCAGTGTTCCTCTAGTTCACTTTGCTACCTTGAATTTTAGTGCAGATTTACTAGATTTTAAGGCTCACAATGAAATTCTTGATCAGTCACACTATTGGATTGGATTGGTTTCCCCAACTCTAGAGTAATGTAGTAAATGCATTTCAATGTTATCATTGTCAGAATTAGAAAATTAGCACTTGCAGCACCTGAAGAGCTGTAGAAATGCTTTGAACTCCTAAAACAGTTTAAAGGACATCCAGTCCTTTAAACACAGAAGCATAGGTCAAAATTAGTCAATTCTGGACTATTATCCTTACATAATGAGGGGTGAGGATAAGAAGCAAGAATGGGAAAAAAAGTAAAAAGTATCAGCCTCAGCCTTGGAGCATTACATAACCATAACAGTGGTTCTTCTTCCAGAAGATAATAGCACAGCATCACAGTGGAATAGAACAGTTTCTCTCCCCATGTCCTTAACTCAGTCACTTGACAGTGGGGTTTGATGTTACTGGTCTGTTGATGTGCATATCTACCCAAGATTGAGAACTTTCAACCATAAGAAGTGCTTAGAGCTTGAGTTGTGAGCTTTTTATTTGTACAAGTGCATAACAAATGGAGTTAAACAACCACGTCTTAAAAAAAATGGCCTGTTTCCTGCTCTTGGTATGCCAGTCAGTGACATTCCTCACAGGAGAAGAGTGTTCCCTCAGAGGTATTATCCCTGTTTTGTAGATCTTTACCCTAACTAGTGTTGTCTGGGGAAGGCATGATAGAGTCTCACCATTTGGATTGACAGCCACTCTAGAAAACAGATCTGTAGACACATGAGATAGAGCAGTGCTCCTAAATTAGTAAGATGACAGATGTCTTCAGTCTCCTACTACTTGTTAAACAGAGATGGAATCTCCTGAAGTCTGAAGATGGTATTCTGCAAGCAGTTTAGTTCTTTGAGTCATCAGTAGTAAAATGTATGTTGAAAAGAAGAAGGCCAAGTTTTGGTGGTTTTTTTAATACCGATAGGGTGCCTTGGGATAGTTGTATTCATCTTCGTCTTTATATTCCTCTGCCTTGCCACCAGGTCTCTTGGAATTTTCTTTGAGCAGAAGTATGGTGCTTGCCCAGTGCTGCTTCTGTGGTCTTTTATGAGGCATTGCACAAGTACTTAGTAGGACTCATAGTAAAAAAGCCTGTAAATGGAAACACACAAAATATTTATCCATAAATACCAAATTGTGCACAGCTCTGATTGCTGTGGATTAAATTAATGTCTCTATGCTCTTTCATTAAAGAGGGCATTCTAACTGGATGAACTGTAGAGTTGTATTTTGTAGTTTCAAGTTTTCCCTTTCACGTAAAACTTTAAATATATATTTTTTTAAGAAGAGAGATAATTGGAGAATGTTTTTGTTGGGTTGGTTTGCTCTTGCATAGTTTTCCTTTTGCTCCTTTTGTTGTCTATGTTTTGTTGTTCCCTTGTCTCTACCTTTTTAATGGTAATTTTTAACTTCTGTTTTAGAATAATGAGTAGTTTTGCTGTTTTCTCAAATACACTGATGTTTTGTCTTAACCTTTCCCTCAAGGATACTTCAGCTTTTTACTTTCCTCGTTATATTCATGAATTCTTTCTTCTTTATATTTGCTGTCTATAACCCATTTTCTTATGTACAAGGGTGAACAAAGGGAGATTCTCAGAGCCTAAGGAAAGAAAGGAGAATTTGGATGGTGACAAATAAAGCAATTACTCCCTCTTAAAGGTGAAAATGAAAGAACATGTAAAAGTTCTCATGAAGCAGTTCTTACTAATCTTTTTGTCAACAAGGGAAGAGATCTTTACAGATGAGAATAAACAACACTGCTTTTTGGGTGCTTTAGTTTTGGTTTTCTTCTCCATTTACAAGTCTGGGTTTAATGATATTTTTTGATAGTTCTTTTTTTTCCTTTACCTGAAGGGTATCCAGCACTCCTGGAAATGCACAGTTTTTATCTCTTCTTTTCCTTCAGGTTACTGGTAGAGAAAATCTTTGCTCAGTATCTTGTTCCACACAATTTGGAAACGGAAGAACGGATGAAGTGTTTGTATTATTTGTATGCTAGCTTGGATCCAAATGCTGTCAAGTGAGTACAGGGCAAATGGTTTCTCGGACTTTTTCATCACATTTTTATTTAAATTCTGACTGTACAAGTAAAATTGCATAGTTAAGTAACTGGTGCTTAACCTTATTAGTGTTACTAATAGTTCTATATCCCTGGAGCTGTTTAAGGCCAAGCTGGATGAGGCTCTGGCCAGCCTGATCTAGGATAGGGTGTCCCTGCCAATGGCAGGGGAGTTGGAGCTAGATGATCCTTGTGGTCCCTTCCAACCCTGACTGATTCTATGATTCTGCAAACAGTACTTAAAAACATTTCCTTTTTATATACAAACTCTTGATGTCAATTAGACACAGACAAATTTATATTTGAGGAGAGAATAGTCTTATCCATTCATTTTCATCCAGTGAGAACAACACAGAGCTTAAAAATGCACAAGTAATGCCTTGTAGGTTTGGTCTATGTTAAAAGTCCATGTTGAAGAAAGCTAGAATTCAGTTCTGTTTGAGAGTGACTTGATTTTATGTTAGAAGTCATAGAATCATAGATTAAAACTAGGGTACAAGATACTTCTCAATATAGTAAGGCCAAACTAGCAGTATTTCATAGACTTATGGAATGGTTTGGGCTGGAAGGGACCTCCTACTAGACCAGCCCCATCCAACTTGGCTTTCAACACTTCCAGCCTTGGAGCCTCCACAACATCTCTGGGCAACTTGGTCAGTGCCTCACCACCCTCATGAGGAAAAATTCCTTCCTAATATCTATTCTAATGTTATTTTCCAACTTTATATTCTAAAATGTTATTTTCAAGATAATTGGAGTGGCAAAACATTGTAACAGCTGGCCCAGAGAGGTGGTGGAGTCTCTTCTGGAGACGTTCAAAACCCACCTGGATGCACTCCTGTGTGACTTGCTCTAGGTGATCCTGCCCTGGTAGAGAGGTTGAACTAGATTATCTTCTGAAGTCCCTTCCAACCTCTAATGTTCTGTGATTCTGTGATACTGTGAGTGTCCTGCTTCTGTGAAACTGTTCCAAGCAGAATAACAAGGAGGTGATGCTGCAGTCTGTAACAAGACCACATCAGTTCCACCTTGTTTGAGCGGTTATTTTTAATACATGTTAGGTTTTGATCGTACCTAGCAGATGTTCCACCTGTAAGATAAATAATTAACCTTGTTTACTAATACATCCAGCATGTTCTTGTCACTGGTAAAATGTACTTTTCTGGTTTTGGACTTTTGCAGAGCACTGAATGAGATGTGGAAGTGCCAGAACATGCTAAGGAGTCACGTACGAGAATTACTAGACTTGCATAAGCAGCCCACTGTACGGTTTTGGACATACTAATACTTTATCCAGTGGACTTCTTAGACTGATTTACTGTTTGTTTTGGGTTTTGGGTATTTTTTTTTTAATACAAGATTATTTGTTCAGTGTTAACTTTATTTTTTTCCATATGTAGACAATGTTCCATTCTCATTAAATAAAGCTACTTTCAGTAATGCTTAAAGGCCTCCCTATGTTTACCATTATTTTATATTGACGGTCAGTAGTGTTGGAAAAAGGTTCACAATGCCAAGGTTTTTGTTTGCTTTTGACAATTTTTTAAACTTTTTTTTTTTTTGATCAAACCCACCATTTTTTCTGTTTTTCATTTTATAATGTATTTTGAGAATGGAATATGTTGTAACTTAAAGATTTATTTGAGAACAAGTTCTTAAGCATTAATAGTGGAATTTTACTTCGAAGCGTATCTTCAAACTCGCAGAAACTTTACATAGAAGGGGCATTGCTTTGAGGAGATTGGCATGGGGTAGCCTTGAAGGAGTTGTTTGGCATTATTTGGTTTTTTGAGGTCTTTTTCCAACAGCTTTTTTTGATCTGTTATGTGAATTAGTTGAGCATTGAAGTTCTTTGATACTCCAAGAAGACTTTTCTTCCCCTCCATTTTTTTCTGTATGTAGCAGCTGCTAATCATACTGTTTATAGTATTTTAGTGTTTATTCTTAATAAGAGTCCAGAATAAAAGGTAGTGCTGCAGAAGAATTAACAGATCAGCCTAAAAGGTATATTTTTTTACAGGAGTGATCACTGATTTTGTTTGTTTCTTTTGCTGTTGTTCTCAGTCAGAAGCAAACAGTGCTGCCATGTTTGGAAAGCTGATGACCATAGCAAGTAAGTGTTAATAAGTTCTATAAAATGTTATTATGGCATTCCTGGAAAAAATTATTTCAGGAATTTTGGCATACTGAGGTTGGCAGATTTATTTCATATTAAATTTTGTTTGATCATACAGAAAACCTTCCAGATCCTGGAAAAGCACAAGATTTTGTGAAGAAATTCAATCAGGTTCTAGGTGATGATGAGAAGCTTCGGTCCCAGCTTGAATTGTTAATTAGCCCTACGTGCTCTTGTAAACAGGCAGATGTCTGTGTGGTAAGGAAATGGAAAAGCAAACTTTTATACCTTAAATATTTGTGCTCAAAACAATTATTCAGAGTTAATGGCCTCTTGATACCTTTAATGTGATCTTTATACATTCATGATTTTCATAAAATTCCTTTTTGGTTGACTGTAGAACTCGGGGAAAATACAGTTTATGATCGTCTTGCTTCCTAAGAAAACATTAGCTTTACTGTGTCTTTGGATTATGACCATCAAGCATGAAGTCTGAAAGACTGGTATCATTTAAAAACACATTTCAAGTTGCTCTTTTATGGCACAGTTCCTAAACTGACACTGATGAAGGTCATTCTGAGTACCAGCAAGCCAAATATTATACCATCTGCATATATATTCTCCTTCCCCTCTACTCTGCCCTGGTGAGACCTCATCTTGAATACTGCGTTCCCAGTTTAAGGGGGGCAGGGATCTGCTGGAGAGGGTCCAGTGGAGGGCTACAAGGATGATTAGGGGACTAGAGGGCATGCCTTATGAGAAGAGGCTGAGGGACCTGGGGCTTTTTAGTCTGGAAAAGAGAAGACTGAGAGGGCATTTAATAAATGTTTATAAACACCTGAGGCCTGGTCAGGAGCAGAGGGACAGGCTCTTCTCACTTGCTCCCTGTGGTAGGACAAGGAGCAATGGGTGTAAGTTGCAGTACAAGAAGTTCCACCTCAACACAAGGGGGAATTTCTTTACTGTAAGTATCACAGAGCACTGAAACAGGCTCACCAGAGAGGCTGTGGAGTCTCCTTCCCTGGAAACTTTGAAGGCCCATCTGGATGTATTCCTCTGTAATCTGTGCTAGACTGTGTGGCCCTGCTCTGGCAGGGGGATTGTACTTGATGATCTTCTTGGGTCCTTTCCATCCCCTAATATCCTGTGATCCTGTGATATTTTTCCTCCTTGAACCTTATTATTGAGATGAGTCTTCTTTCTCCCTCCTTCTCTGTTTAACCTCTTTGATGAAAAAACACATCTTAATATTCAATCAGACTTCACAGATATTTACACATTGTGTCTTAAATCACAGATTTTATTTTTTTTTTACATCATGATCCCAAAATACACAATTCCATTATCAGAAATCGCAACAGAGCATCAACAAACAGGCTTCTTGGATTTTGTCTAATGGCCTTGAAATTGTGCAGTGAAGGGAGTAGAGTCAATTCCAGAATTATATCCTGACTACTTGATGTAGAGAATGTGTTTCCTCCTAAACCAGGAAATTTTGTGCTTCGAGAATGTAGCAGAAGGTTTCTTCCCGCTTCCTGAAGCTAATTCAGCATAACCGAAAATTTCCCAGTTTGTTGAGTCTGCAGCATCCAGCACTGTAGTATCATCACAGTATCACAGTATCATCAGGGTTGGAAGAGACCTCACAGATCATCAAGTCCAACCCTTCACCACAGAGCTCAAG
>WAAF01004270.1:124149-152330 GCA_013400475.1 Tricholaema leucomelas | reverse complement strand
GCCTCGTTGCCCTTCTCTGGACACGCTCAAGGATTTCAATGTCCCTTCTAAACTGGGGGGCCCAGAACTGAACACAGTACTCGAGGTGTCAATAATTTTTTCAGACTTAAGCTCAAAACAAAAAATACCTTCTTATCCACCTCCTGCTGGAGTTGCAGATGAATTTAATGCTCCTGTCATTTGGGGCATTCAGAGGGGAAAACCAGGTTGTTGGATCCAAAACATTGATAGGCAAGTGCTTAGGATCTGAACATCTGTTGTAGCCCAAGTAGTGCAGTGCTTCTGCACATCTGCAATAGTCTAACTGTCAGAGGAATTTTTTCATTGTTGCTTATGGAATCTCACACATACAACAGTTGCCTACAGATTTATGAGTTAGTCCTGTCAGCAGAGCTATTTAAGTTCTATATACATTGCAGTCCTTTGATTTTTGTCTTCAATCTGGCCTGCAATTCCTTAAACTCTGAAGAACTTTCACTGAAAACCTACATTTAAATGTTTTATTAAAGCATGTCAATATATGTGATATAGAAAGATATGGATGTAAAAACAGCCTTCCTTAAAATATGTTTCACTGGTTATGTAGACAATTTTTGTAGTTAAAAGCAGTGGCTCTATTTAGCTCTTCAGCATGCTTAAGAGGTAAGGAAAATGAGTATGATTCGTGTTTGTCTCTAACATTCTTGTAGAGAGAGATAGCCCGGAAACTTGCAAATCCTAAGCAGCCAACAAATCCATTTCTGGAAATGGTCAAATTTCTTCTGGAAAGAATTGCCCCTGTACATATTGACTCAGAAGCCATTAGGTAAGTTTGAAAGATCATAAGATCATATGAACTCAGAAATGATTCTAAAGATGATTTAAATGACAAAAATAACCCCCCAGAATTTCTTTGGATTTAGATTACTCAGTCCTAGATGTAAATACACTTTAAAACAAAAAAAAGAAGTTATGTAGCTGTTATAATTTCTAGCAGCCTAGAGAATGCCATTTTATATTTTTCATTTATTTATTTTTATGCTTGGTGCAGTGCTGTCTGCAAATGAAATGAAAAACATACAGTGGCTGTTCTGAGTGAAACTGCTCTTTGTGGGGCTTAAGGTGAAAATGGTGATCATAATTTTCGCACAGTTAACTGCAACGCAGTCTTCTGTGTAGCAGTTGAATTAATTAGCTTTTGTGGGGTTGTGTAAGAGAACATTTGGATTTCTTTTGAGACTTGTCTGGCAACCTAATTATATTCTGAAATTCGTGCAACTATGTGTTGGTCTGAATGCTGCCAGCATGGTGTATGTGTGTGGCGGGATGGGGGGAGGGTTATTTGGTTTTTTCCCTAAAGAATTCATTTTGCAGAAAGCAAAGTCAAAAGGGAAAGAAATAATGGAATAGCTTGATGCAGGGGAAAAAAAAACAAAACAAACCCAAACCAAACAAAAAAACCCTACCAAAAAAAGAAAAAAAGGGCAAACCAAAAACCAAGCAAAAAGATAGCACACACACCCCAAAAAAACCTACAGCCAAAAAGCCAAACAACACAGTACCACCTTCCCTTCAACGGACTATTGCCTTCTCTTTGTTTCATCTCAAAGCCAATTAGTCATGCTGGTATCTCATGCTTTTAGCATTGTACATTGTCACATTCATGTGATATTTTTTCTTTTTTGTATCTTTTGTTTCAGTGCACTAGTTAAACTAATGAATAAATCCATAGAGGGGACAGCTGATGATGAAGAGGAGGGTGTAAGTCCTGATACTGCTATTCGTGCAGGACTTGAACTTCTCAAGGTAACCTACAGTAATGCACCTCTAGTTTGTAATGGAGGGGACAAAAGTGATGTGACTGAATTCATGTTAGCAAGATTCTAATGTTATGTGGATAGTTTCATTTTTAGTGTATGAAAGTGCTCAGTTATTAATATCTGAGAAAGGAATAATAGATTTTTTGGGAAGAAATATGTTTTGAAAAGGGTGCCAAGAGTTGAAACATGAACGTGAAAGCAGGAATGGGTTTCTTCTAGAGTAGTCATGGAGAAGAAGGTGCAGAGGTAGAGTAAAAGGATTGGAAACGGGAGAATTGGGACAGGCATGTTCCTTAGGGCCTGTATGACACTGGAAAGGAGAGCAAGCAAGAAACTTGAAAACCACGTTATCAGAGGGGAAAAAAAAAGAGGATGGGGGAACTTGTGTTCTTAATGGTTATAAGAAGTGCTAGAGGATTTGAAGTATCTGGAAAACATCTGTGATGGATTTGGCAGTTCACTAATGAGGCTTTATTTTCAATATATTACAAAGGGTAGTATATAATATTGGAGAGAATGAAGGAGAGTCACATAATTAAAGTGAGACTTCTCAGAAGTGGGAATGACTGAGACAGGGTTTATGGGGACATACTTCACCAAATTTAGCACTGGCAGCCATGGTGGAAATAGTTCTGGAAAGACAAGTATGCAAGGAGGTAATGTCTGTTTGGTAATGTAACTCAAAAAAGAGGAGTCTGCCAAGGGTGAAGACATTGCTGCTGTGATGTGAGTATCTTTCAAGAATGTTAGTTCACACAATTAGAAAACTCTGATCAGATAAACCAAGACAAGATATATCCAAGGAATACACAAAGCACATGCAACTTTTTCTTTGTTCTCTCTGCTTTGTTATCTGAACTTTACTATTCTTAATGTAGTTTTGCTTTGGGTAGGCTTTTGTTCTCTCTTGCCCTGCCTTGAATCTCTTCACACTTAGTCACTTACTTGATACTTCTGTTTAACAGAATGTGTTTATATTTAATTATCTTTAGATTAAAAAGGATAGTAATATGTTTTGATTGGTGATATCTTAACCTGGATTGCTTTTCTGTTCAGGGACAGAAATGGAGAAATGAAGATTTTAGTTCAGTTAAATTAAGTGGAAATAAAGCATTCTTAAGTAGACTGGCGTATGAATGAATACTCTCGAATATGTGTGCATTTAAATTAAATATTTACATATTCCAGTAATGCAGCATCTTATAAAATACTTGGAAGACCTGAAGAGCAAAGTGTAGGTTAATTTACTTGAAAATAACCTCTATCATTCTCAAATGCAGTTATTGAATGTAATAATCTCCTGTGAGGATGTAATGGCTGTTTATATTGATGGTAATGCTCATAAACAGACGTAACTTTGTTTTTCTGATGATTCATTTACTGTGAATAAACACACCTTTGTTTTCATCTCTTATCTGCAGGTTCTGTCCTTTACACATCCTACCTCGTTCCACTCTGCAGAGACCTATGAGTCTCTGCTGCAGTGCCTCAGGATGGAAGATGATAAAGTAGCTGAGGCAGCCATACAGATTTTCAGAAACACGGGTCACAAAATAGAAACAGACTTGCCACAGATAAGATCGTGAGTGCATTTCTTTACTTGCTGCTTTTCATACCTGGAAGTCTGCCTCTTGATATTTATTCAGTATGTTGCCCCTGAAATGACAGTCTCTTGAATATAAACAGCTTCCTTTCCATCTTTTTGTATTCCTTCACTACCTTTCTGGTTGTGCCTCTATGTTTTCCCCACCTTGAATACTGCATCCAGTTCTGGCGTCCCCAGTATAAGGACTCAGAGTGAGTCCAGAGGGCCACAAAGATGATCCAAGGGCTGAGCAACCTCTGCTATGAGGTTGAAGAAGCTGGGATTATTCAGCCTGGAGAAGAGAAAACTCCAGGCAGACCTTACAGCTGCCTTCCAATACATGAAAGGATCCTACAGGAAGGCTGGAGAGGGACTTCTCATAAGGCTATCTAGCAATAGGATGCAGGGGAATGGTTTTAAGCTGTGGGAGAGTAGGTTTAGACTGGGTCTTAGGAGGACATTCTTCAGTACAAGGGTGGTGGGACACTGGAATAGGCTGCCCAGGGAGGCTGTGGGTGCCTCCTCCCTGGGGATGTTCAAGGCCAGGCTGGATGAAGTGTTGGGCAGTTGAGAGGTATCCCTGCCTGTGGCAGGGTAATTGAGTTAGATGATCTCTGAGGTCCCTTCCAACCTGAGCCATTCTATAATTTTTCAGATGCATTGTTCTCATAATTTTTGTGTATTTATTGAAGATGTTAGTTACTTCCTAAAAATCTGCTCCTAACAGACACATTAAACCCAGCACACAGAGGGTTTCCCAGGTTACAAAATAAACAACAGTAAAAATACTGTTCACTGTGAAGATGTGATTCCATGGCATCATTCCTGCTCATAGCTGTCCTTCACACAATTTTTCTATCTTTGTAAGGAACTAAAATACAATCTCTGATGGTTAGCAGCTCTGTTTGTTATGAAACAAGTCAGGAAGCAAGATCCAAAATCAGGCATGCATTTCTAACAAAGAGTAATTGGCTGTCTATAAGTCATCATTATGCAATTCATGCTTTAACTACTGATTAAAGCTGTGTATTCTATGAGGTATTCACAGACCTTGTGGGTAACCTCTAAAGCCTGTTAGTAACTAACTAATCTAGATTATAAAGCACAGGTTCCAAGTTCTCATGTGTTGAAATACATCTCAGCCACTGTGCTAAATGCATGGCAATGTACCCCTTAGTTCTCAGTGAATTGAAGATGTAACTTCAGTGATTCAAAAGCAAAATGGCACACTTACATGTAAGGCACTTCTAAGACATTTGTAGGGGTGAAAAAAAAAGGAACAACCCAGTAATCTCCCGTGTCAGTATAGTTCCCAGCATAGTCCCAATTGTCTGTAGTCCCCTACTAGGCTTTAGTCCAGGCTGGGCAATGCTGGGCTGTGTAATTTCCTGTCAAAGAAGCTGGTCTTGCTGACATTTCTTCTGGCTTCATGACTTAGCCACATACTGCTGGGCAGTCTTAAGTAATCTAAAAATATAGCTATCAAAATGGATGTCTAGCCTTTGGCATGGTTTGCAAGCAAGTCAGGTTAATGTTTTGAAAACCAAAACCAGGTCAGCATTTACACTGCCATGAAGAAAAAGAAGTCTGAGAACAAGTAGGTGTTCCAGATCTCTCATATTCATAAATCTTTATCATAATTAGCCAGATAATTTGTTTCACATAACCTGTGAGCAGGCTGCTTACTGTCCTTTGAAATAGCAGTCACCAACAGCAGCCCAAGTAGTTCTTCATATGTAAAATTAATAGCTTTGAGCACCAATTCATAGCTTGCTGATGGAAGGGTTGGCCATGCTCAAAGAGAGCCTGTGGATGGTGTGTAAACATGTAAAAGTGCACGTAAACATGTCAGGTTTCACCTTTCGCAGATGTGTCAGCTGGAGTGTGATTGAGGTGTGGTTTGTAACCAGGGCTTGGGTGCTTGGCATGTACTTGTGCATATCCTTAACACTAGAGAACTGTAGGTTAGGCACTGAACCTTACCAGCTGTAGGTTTTACTGAATTCTTTGCTGTTCTGCTTCTTATTTAACTTTCAGAGTCTTACCTGATTTGAGAAGATACTGTTCTGTAGGATGCTAGTAACATTATTTTAGGTGCATTTAGTTTGGAGGTTTGGGTTCGTTCTTTTTTTTTCAAGGAAAACACTTTGAGACTTCATCCTTTCCACTCTGCAAGCTCTTCTTCCACCTCTTGTTGCCAGTTTTGATGATGTAGAACATGTCAGTGAAGGCTGTGTGCTAAATAATCTATGTGCCAAATGCTGCATTGTTACTGAGCCTTACAAGAAAGCAAGCAATTTTTTTTTAGATCTTTCTGTGTCAGGCACTTTCTAGGCAATTCTGTCCTTTTGTGTCAGTTGCTGGGTGAGTTGCATGGTAAATCTCATGAATTAGTGTGCTAGGTGATGACCTCCCAGGGGACAGCCCTGCCTTCTAAATCTCTCTCAGGAATAGACCTCAAATACCTGACCAACCTCCACCTGATCTCTGGAGTGGCTTCTGCCCTGGTGTTTCTTTCAAGATCTTGTGTTCAGGGGATCCAAATGCAGAAGCTCAGAACAAAGCAGTTGTTCACTTGAGTGCACGTTGTGATTAAAGACCAAAGCTGAAACAGTGAAGGCCTGTAAACACACTGATGTTTAATGGTTATTTTAGCTTGCACAAATTTTCTTCAGCCCTGTCACTTCCAAGTTTGGGTAACAAGCCCAAGGCTTTACCCTAGCTGAACCTGTCAGGCTCCCCCCACCTTACATTTGGCTTCCTAAACAGCCTTGTTTTGATTTGTTATTTTCTTTCATGTTTGCATTTTCCCTGTGGGTTTTTACTCTGTTTAAATGTGTACAGTCAGATGTTCAACAAGTACTAGTAAATACAATTCCATCCTGCTTTTCACTTTATGATTATGATCTTTTCCTGAACAGACTTCAAAGGAATACTTGATTTAGAGGACCGTGAGGTAGATTTGTGTAGGTGAAGAGCTTTATTTTTGGTAGATTGCAAATTGCTGGGTTTTTAAGCATTTTCTTTAATGTTCACAGAACACTAATTCCAATTTTGCATCAGAAAGCAAAAAGGGGCACTCCTCATCAGGCAAAGCAAGCTGTTCACTGTATACATGCCATATTTTCAAATAAAGAAGTGCAGCTTGCACAGATCTTTGAGGTACGTCATGTTTTTTGGTTTCTAAGATTTGTTTCTGTGTTTCTTCATTGATAATAGTAATTAACATTCATTTAAGTGATGCTGTTTGTTAAGAGATAAACATTTATAGGTCAGGAAACCTACAGATGGAGGATGGTCAAGATAAGTCATTAATTTTACAATAGTAAATCATTAATGTTTGTGTCTTAGTCACAGATTACTAATATTCTGCTGTCTGGTAGATAAGATATTTGTTTTTGTCAACATGGGAGAAGTTAAGGGAAAATAAGCTAAATAATTAAGGGAAGTTAAGGGAAAATAAGATGGAATGATGCACAGCAAATCCCATGAGGACACATTTAGCAGATATTGAAGGAGAGATAATATCCTCTACTTTGAAACTGTATTCAATTACCACGCTTTAAGGTCTTTGCACATACAGCACTTCTCTGACTGAGAAAGTTAGTGCAAAATAAGTACCTGATTCTTAGCTCAGACATTAGCTTACTGCTCACTTACTGGTTGCTTAGATGAGTTGTAAAGAAAAGAAGTCACTTCATGCAGAGCAGAGAGGTTATTACTTTTCACTGCAATTACTTAAATAATAACATTATTAATCTGCACTTGTAAAATATCTTAGGTTCTTAATCTTGGCTGTCTTTGAACCTATGCATAATTCATAAGTGTGAAAAGCTTTGAATTAAGCTTCAGAGTTTGATCTTTGCTTAGACTTTTTTGGGAGTGTGTGTTCTCTTCCTTAATGCCAGAATAAGATGTTAGGGTGCTGGGTGATACAGCAGCACAGAATTGTCCTGATGACTGTTCTCTGAATGGGAGATGCTGATTGCTAACAGAAATATCCTTGGTGGTTTCCAAGGACTTTTTACCTGCTGCTATTTTCTGCCGTTTGCAGTTTCAATTCAGATTTTCACAGCTCCTGAATAGAACTGAGTCATTTTTTTCCCATGTATCCCAAGTTTGAATGTGTTTCACTGTTAATACAGAAAGAGAATAGAGAATGTTTTGCCCTTATCTCATGTGAGGTTGTTGATTACTCTTAATTAGAAAGTCACATTCTTTCTTCATTTCAATTTGCTAACCTTATTTATTTTAATGGAAAAACTGTGAAACTCATCATCAATCCAGCAGTAAAATAAATGACTTTTAGGCATGCTGCCTTACTTAGCTGGAGTTGAATTTTTAATTTTTAATTGTTCTGTTGTGTGTTTTTTTTTTGTTGTTTTTTTGTCTTTTTTTATCTTCTTCCTCAGCCTCTTAGTAGAAGTTTGAATGCTGATGTACCAGAACAACTTATAACTCCATTAGTCTCATTGGGTCATATTTCTATGTTGGCTCCAGACCAGTTTGCTTCTCCAATGAAATCTGTTGTTGCAAATTTCATTGTAAAAGATCTACTAATGAATGACAGGGTAAGATTTTCTTCTTTTTTCCACTAAGTCCTTGCTATTCTGTTTGCCTGTTATTAGCACTGTGGGGAATAAAACTTTTTAAAATGAGTCAATAAAGATACATTGTGTAAATAGCTGGGACAGTGATAATTGCATTATAAAGATCTTTGTGTAAAAGAGACCTCAATCTGTAGCTTTACTTTGTGTAAAGGAGACCTCAGTCTATAGCTTTACTTCTGCATTTTCTGTATGGCTTGAACCAGTTCTTAAACTTACATGAATATCTGTAGTCAACAGGTGAGAAAAATGGAAAATTGTGGTCTCCAGATGAAGAAGTTTCTCCAGAAGTACTAGCAAAGGTGAATGATCTGCTGTCAGTAGTAATGTGCATATTTGAGTTTTATAATTTGGTTGTTTGTTTTTTTTTTTCCCAAGTTGGGCAATGGGGAGTATTAGAATTAATTTATTCTTTTGCATGCTTTTTGTATGAGTAGCCTGAGAATATACAACATTCTGGAGCGGTTGTGGAGTAGCCACACTGTTAGTGAACTGGTAGATGCTGTTCAATATGGTGGATGGTGTCTTCACTTACCAATTATGCTGAATATTCAGAAACTAAAGCTATTCAGAGTTCTCCTTATTATTTTAGTTCTCCTTACAAGAAAAGGTAATCTGAATTTCCTGACTGTAAACAGACTTGAAACAAACTGAGACTCTGAGGAATTTGATTCATTCATCTTTATAAGCTATTCGCTGTGAATCTGACCATGGCCATTTCTAGAAATGTTTTACCTAGTTGCTCTTATTTTTAATCATGTAGCAAGTATCCTGCATCCTCTAGATACACTTGAGAGAAGACACTGAACCGTAGTTGAAATGTCCTGATGTCACAAAGACTGCTCCTTCCTTCTTGGCTCTGTAAATATTTACTGCTTCCTTCCGTTCCTTTCCGAATGTATCCATGCTAATATAAAGAGGAGGCTGTGGAAGTTTCAGTTTGACAGCAGTAGGGTTTAGTGCCATAGCAGCTTTTGGAAGGAAGTTCACTGTGGATTTGTTGATGTTTGGTAGGTGCAAGCCATTAAACTTTTGGTGCGCTGGCTGTTGGGTATGAAGAACAACCAGTCCAAATCCGCCAACTCCACACTCCGGTTGTTGTCAGCTATGCTGGTCAGTGAAGGAGACCTGACAGAACAGAAGCGAATCAGGTCAGGTTTTGTTCCTTCCAGACTTCCGTCAGTTTTGTTGTAGAATTACAAGGAGTAGTTATTAATTCAAGGGATATTTATTAATTATTTTAGTGCTTTTTAAGGATTTTAAGGTAAGCACGGTGTTGGCAAATGGGGATGGTGAATGGGGCTCTCACTGCAAGAAGGACATTGAGGTGCTGGAGTGGGCCCACAGGAGGGCAACAAAGCTCATGAAGGGTCTGGGTGACAGGTCTGATGAGCAGCTGAGGTAAAAGAGGAGGCTGAGAGGAAAGCTTCTCACTGCTTCACTCACTGAAAGTGCCTGAAAGTAGCTTGGAGAGAGGAGGGAGTTAGTCTCTTCTCCCTCTTAATTTCCTCTTCTTCTATCACTTGTTGCCTCAGCTTGCACCAGGGGAAGTTTAGATTGGACATTAAAATAAGATTTCTTGACGGAAAGGGTTCTCAAAGACTGGAACTCAGGGAGGAAGTTGAATCCCCATCACTGTAGGTGTTTAAAAGTGGCAGAGATGAGCTTGTTGTAGTAGCATACTTGGTAGAATTAGATAAATGGTTGGACACTCTGATCCTAAAGCTCTTTTCTAACCAAAACAATTCTGTGATCCTGTGGAGAAAGATCTGACTAGAATGTTAATGTAAGAAGAGGAATGGCAGTATAAAAATATGCTCGATATTCCCTCTTCCTTGTAATTTTCTAATCTATCTCAGACCCCTGTAGGTGTCTTGATGAGTAAAAGACATTCTAGAAAGTGGAAGACTTGCAGGAGTAATTTTGAAAACAGTTAAGTGGTAAGACTTAAGCAAGAAGATTTGGGTGACTGTTGGTGGAGCTTCTTCGTTCAGTGAGGTAACTTTGCACCTCACCTTTATTCTGAGGGTGAAGGAAAGGAAGAGAAAATCTGTGTCAAAAGAGGTGCTTTCATTCAGACAGTGATGTGAAAACAAGAAACTTCACTGTTCACTGTTTTACTGACATGAAGTGTTTCGTGGGAAGCAGAGCACTTTATTGTCACAGATTTGATTGGGATAATTTAGCTTGATCTGAAGCTATCAAACTGTGATCTGACCTGAGAGAGCGAAACCTTAATTGCTCATCGATCTTTTGAGAATGAGAAATTGTGACATGCAGATAATTTAAGAGTACTTGTGCTGAGTTGTGTTTTGTTGGTGTTTTTTTTTTTCTCTCCTGTTTACACAGTAAATCGGATATGTCTCGACTGCGGTTAGCTGCTGGTAGTGCAATAATGAAGCTTGCACAGGAACCCTGTTACCATGAAATAATTACCCCAGAACAGTTCCAGCTCTGTGCACTTGTCATTAATGTAAGTAACTGCATTTGAATTGAAGAGACTCTTAATTAACTGACTTCAGAGTCCTTACATCTGAGCTTTTGTTGCTGCTACACTGGATATTTTCTCTTCCTCAGAAGCATTCAAAAGAGTTCTTGACATTTCAAACATCTTTTGTGCTGCACCTGTTGATATGTTTAAAGTGCCTCCTCCTGATTCCACTTTGGGTTGCTTTTTTCGCTTGGTGTGGGGTTGTTTTTTTTCTGTTGTGTTTCTTCATTCTTGGGTTTGCTTTTGCTGGTTTTTTTTTGGTTGTGTGTTTCTGTTTTGGTGGGGGAGGTGAGGGTTTTCATTTCTTTGTTTGGGATTTTTTTAAACTAAGTTGCACTCTTCTATTTTTTTTTTTTTTGTTGCTCTAGGATGAGTGCTACCAAGTGAGGCAGATATTTGCCCAAAAACTGCATAAGGCACTTGTGAAATTACTGCTCCCTTTGGAATATATGGCAATCTTTGCTTTGTGTGCCAAAGACCCTGTGAAAGAGAGAAGAGCACATGCCAGACAGTGCTTGCTCAAAAACATCAGTATACGAAGAGAATATATTAAGCAGAATCCCATGGCTAATGGTTAGTATTGCAGTAAAGTTAAGAACACAACAGTCAAATATTAAACTGAAAGGAGTAATCCTTGAAAGTTAAACAAATTGCTTTTGTAAAGAAGCAGTGGTTATCTTTGTTTCCTCATCTTCCAAAGATAAACATCTAACATAACATAAACATCTAATATAAAGATGTTTCCTCATCTTTATATCATGGAGTTGTCAGGGTTGGAAGGATCATCTAGTTCCAACCCCCTTACCATGGACAGGGACACCTTCCACTAGGTCAGATTGCCCAGAGACACATACAGCCTGGCCTTAAAAACCTTCAGGGATGGGGCTTCCATCACCTCCCTGGGCAACCCCTTCCAATGTCCCACCACCTTTGTACTGTGAAGAACATCTTCCTAATGTCTGATCTAAAACTACCCTCTTCCAGTTTGGATCCATTCCCCCTAGTCCTGTCACTACCTAATACTCTAAAAAAGTCCTTGCTTTCTTGTAAGCCCCTTTCAGATATTGGAAGGCCAAAAGAAGTTTTCTCTTCCCCAAACTAAACAACCACAACTCTCAGCCTATCGTCTAAGGACAGGTGCTCCAGCCTTCTGATCATAGAGCATAGATCATGGAATCAACCAGGTTGGAAGAGATCTCCAAGATCATCCAGTCAACCTGTCGCCCAGCCCTGTCCAGTCATCCTTGTGGCCCTTCTCTTGACACATTCATATCTAATTCTTTTACATAAACCATAAAATACTTCTGTCTACATACATGTAAAATCCAGTGTGGTTAGACTGGTAGTTGTTTTGCTCCAAAAAAGGTTGCTTTCTGATAATGTACGTTTTGTGACTTTCTGAAGTAAGACCAAGTGGTTTTTGTAGTAGTTGAACTTGTTCATTTGGTTTTAATGATTCATTAGAAATAAAATATGTAGGAATAAAATGCAAGTTGAAATTTTTCCATTTCATATCTGCAAAGGGAATACTTGGGAAAAGCATATTTTGTGCTGCATGGATCTGTGTAATATGGAGATTATTTCTCTTTTTTTTTTTTGTTACTGTAGAAAAATTGCTCTCCTTGCTACCTGAATATGTGGTACCATATATGATTCACCTGCTGGCACATGATCCAGATTTCACAAAACCTCAGGATGTTGATCAGCTTCGTGATGTCAAAGAGTAAGTGCTAACTGATTCTGGATTTATTCTGTGCTTGGGAAAAAATAATCAGGAAGAAGAACTCTGTTTTATCAACAATATTTTGCAAAACAATAATCTTGGAAGTGTGTAATATTTTACTGCTGAGCAGTGTATTCTGAAAGCCCAAAGGGATAGGCCACACCATAGTATACCATGTTAGTGACTTGTTCAGACTTCTTTTAAAATCAAGTAATGATTTTAGGTTCTTGTATTTGTGCCTGGAATATCTATGTAGCATTTCCCTACACACTTAAGGGATGCCAAGCAATGTCGGTTCAAATATCTTCCCCAGTAGCTTCTCCAGGGCTTAAAATAAGCACAGTGCCACTGACGCTGTGTCAAAGTCCATTTCCATTGGAAACTTGTTTTTTTCCTATGCAAACCTACTAGAACTCATTCCACATTTGCTGCTGAGTTCTCATTAGCACTATACAGCTGCAGTGCAGGCTTAGTGCTTCTTCATGTATTCAGCAGGCTGTTGCCCACAAGCCTGTGATACAGAAGCATGATCTGTATTGTTTCCAGTTTCAGACCTCCTTGTATCCTTCCATCTTTTATATCCTGAGTATAACTTTCATATTTCTTTGTGCCTTGTAATGCATTTTGAAAAATAGTTCTATTTTAACACTTCTAAAAATTGCCAAAGTGCCTTCCCCATGCTTGGATTTTCGTGTTTTGGGTTTGGAATTGTGAGCTCTGTTAAGGGCTACAATATACGTAATCAGAAAAGCAGTTTGTTCTTGGCACTAACAGACCAGTTTTCATCTTAATTCTTTTTGTATCTTCACCTGTGGGAGTTCAAGTCTGATTCTTTCTTTAAATGAAAAAAAATTATTCTGATTTCTGGGTTAGTTGACTTGGACCTCATCAGAACTTGAAGTCAGTGAAAATTTCTTGCCTAATCATCAAGTCAACATTTTATCCCAGGACTCCCTGTTCCTGGCAACTTCTGAAAGCATCCTCCAGCATGTACTTCATCCAAAAACACATGGAACAAGTTCCAGTCCACGGTTGATGTGTTAATACTTTCTCAGAAAAGTGCTTTCTAGTGCATAGAGCTTTTTTGGACACCCCTTGTAGAGCTTGTCTTTGTTGTCAAATTTCCTCCCTCATGTTTGTCACAGGCTGGCCAGACTAGCCAGAGAGAACTGCTCCAAACAAAGACATGCTCTGTACAGGAATTTTGGCAGGAATACATCTCTGAAGAGTCTCCTGAGATACATGCAAACCATTTTTTCCCATATAATGTAATACAGTGTTCCTTTCAAGAGCTCTGAGAGTGGTGGTGTTGGCTCTAAAATGTTAACATAGATGATTGCAAACTCGGAAAAGCAGCCCAGCACTGTTTTGTAGTTGCCTCTCTAGCTGATACTGGTTTTACATGGCCTGAATGCAATCATGTAAAACAAATACATGCTTAGGAAGTTGCTTAACCATAATTTGCAGTATTTATTCTTACAAAGTTCTAAATGCTTGTCCTACAGAGGTGTGTTTGCATTTGCTTTATGTCTTAAGACATTCTCAACATATTTAAATACATACACAGACAGAACTTTATGTGACTGTATCCCTCTAGGTGCAGAATTCTTCTACCTAAAACCCCACTTTTTCTGGAAAGGTCTTGTTCAGTGTTGATAATGTTTCATTTAATTTGTTGACTTGGTGAGGAAATCAAGCTATTGAAATTGACATTAGCTGCAATTACCAGAATGAACCTTGTCCTCAGTAGTAACCTTTGGCTGATACAGGACTTCAGAGAAGCTGGATCATTGTGGCATGTAACTGGTCCTGTATTCATCTCATGTAAGTTCTTGAGAACACTGAATAGATGGATGCGAAGATGCCTAACAGACCAATTTACTACAGCCTTTGTGGCTTTTGGATGCAAGTCAGAATATGGGCATTTTATTTGACTATCAGATAACTCTCTGTTTTGATGGAGCACAATCCTTTTTTTTTCTTTTGGGGAGAATTGTTCCTTCATCTCTTGTGTTACAATCTTTAATTTGTATCAGTTAGGAAGACTGAGGCTTTTGTGGACAGGAAATTCTAACGTTCAGTCATCCTGATTTTTTAGGGGTTTTTTATTAGCCTCTTTCTACAAGGTAATCTCTCCTACAGAGCCCTAGAATTAAATTAGCTACTGGCAAAGTCTGCATTTCTCAGACTCACCCATTTGTCTCTCTCAATTAAGTATTATTTTACCGTATTGCGGCTGCTGTTGACCCTCTGGCCACACGCACCTGTGAAGCTTGACAGCAAATGATGGCATGGATGGACCAGTTGTGCTTTATATCATGTGGGAAATTCTTAAACCTAATTTTCAGTCAAAATAGAATAGAATCTCCTTGTAAATAAAGTAGATTAAAGGAGGAAAACTGGGAAAGCTATTTCCATGATGTCTGTCTGCAAGGATTTCTTTTCCTCTACTACTATGGAGCATTAGGAAGAATCTGATCTGCTCAGTTTTGGGTTTTCTCTTCTGCTGAACTCCAGTATTAAATCATGTAGCGTGGGTAACTGTCCAGCAGCAGTGTGATTTGTTTAAGCCTATTTCGAGTGTGCCCATGGTGCTTTGTTGACAGGAGCACAGACATATAGCCCAGGGTAGTAAGTACAGAACTTCATCTAGGTAATGGTAGCACCAGAATTCTTGCTTCTATTCATATTTGGAAGAGAAAAAGCTTTGGGCAGTGTTTGCAGATGTAGTAATAGCAGCACACTAATTTGGCAGGTTATTCCAGAGAGTACAGTAAAGACTATGCTAGAAGTCTAGATGCTGTTTACACCTTTGGATGCTGTTACCTGTTTACGATATCCTCAAATTGATTGTGGTTTCTTAAGAAAAAGCTAGTGGAGCTGATAAAATATTTTAAGACATTGCTGTGTGGGGGAGCTGCAGTATAAAAGCCAGAATGTAATTGCTTGTGGTTTTATGGCTGTTTAGGTGCCTGTGGTTCATGCTTGAAGTTTTAATGACAAAGAATGAGAACAATAGCCATGCCTTCATGAAAAAGATGGCAGAAAACATCAAGCTCACCCGAGATGCTCAGTCTCCTGATGAGCCAAAGGCCAATGAAGTAAGAAATGCAATTCAGCTAAGTGTTAAGTGATGGGCTGAGGGTTTCACAAGCAGCCGATGAACAGGATTTGCAGGAAATCTGAAAGGGTCAGACATTTTTTTTATGGTCTTTCAGAGAGAGTGTTAGTTATGAACATTGTCTGTGTGTTGCCAATCTCATTCTTCTGGAACTTTGCTGACCTTATCCAGCATACAATGTCTAATGAAGTTATTAGAGAGAATTTATGAAGTATTCCTGTTCCTGCCTGCCTGCTTCATTTTAACTCCTGCTACCTGGTTTCCCAACATAAATATCTTCTGCTGTTGGGGGAGGAAATATTATGTTACATGACTGCTGTGAAACTTATTACTTTCTAGCAGAGTGATTTATGGTGGTTTGATTGAGCAAGAGCTTCTATTGTGCAGCACAGACATGTAAAGTATTACTAGTTTTTATTAAACAGCATCATATGATAAATAGAGACTTCTGTATGCGTTCAAAGAGCCAACAGTATGGTTAGTGATGTAATTACAAACTGTGTCCTTGGTAGTGGTTATTTTAACACATGGATTAAACTTTGAAGACTGCATTCTCTGTACACTGTAAAACCACACTTTGTTTTTTTCATTCAGAAACTTTATACGGTGTGTGATGTAGCACTGTGTGTCATCAACAGCAAAAGTGCTTTGTGCAATGCAGATTCACCCAAGGACCCTGTATTGCCAACCAAGTTTTTTACACAACCTGAAAAGGTAAATTTGTTCATTTCATTCCCAAAGTAATAAGGGGAAATACTTAGACTTTTATGATTGAGAACTGGCTTACCTCTGTAACATCATAGCAAGGATGGGAAAAAAGCATACATTTCATCCTGAGCAAATAATTATTTTATAACATAAGCTGCATGCTGTGTTATCTGAGTATTATGAATGTGTGCCAGCAATGTTTGTAACTGGGGGAGAGCTAATTAGAATAAATCTTGAGATGTTAACACACATTACTGCACCATTTCATTAGTGTGTGTTGCGAGTGCATCTGAATATGTGGAATATATGTATGTTCTGACTGCATATCTGAATTAGAATGCCAAGCAGACAAAAAAAGCAGTGTTTTTATTATAGTCATTGTATGTTTGTATCTGTCTTAAGCCATTTGGCTGTTTTGCTTGCTGTGCAAGTTGTTCCTCTTACTGCTTAGTAATAGTCTTGGTGAGCACAGCTCTACCATCAGCGATAGCACAACTCCTCTTTAAGAGATGTACTCCTCAGAAGTGGAACCAAGGCAATTCTCTGCACTCGACCTGATCTTCTGGTTGTACTAAAGAATATATTTTTCAGTGTCAGAGGCTGCTAATTAACAGCCTTTCCAGAGCCTGTTGAAGCAAAATGTAGTTTTCTTTGTTAATTGTGAAATGGCAGGTGGCATTATAGCAAAGACTTGCTGTCTGTCATAGCTAGCTGCATCCAGAGTTCGTGTTTTGGTCTGTGTAAACCATACTCAGGGTGACAAATGAAACAACTGTCAAACTACTAGAGAAAACAGCACCTCTTCTCCTCTCTGGGCTTCCCGTGAAGAAATAGGGAGGGCAGTTTGGCTTCATTTGAAATGATTCATGTCATTCAAGAAGGAAAAAAAAAGTTAATCCCAACTTCAGGTGTGACTCAGTGTGAATGACTTCAGTAATGCTCTCTACAAACTCTCCTCCAAAATACTAATTTTACCTATCTTTATTAGATCAATTCATATGTCAGCAGGCTGCATGGTGTGAAATATCTTCATAGTAGCGTCTAGGATGAGAAGTCAGTCTGTATAAACATACAACAGCAAGGTTAAGAGATCGACCACAAACTGATTTTTCTTTTTATTTTGTTCTTCATGCAGGATTTCTGCAATGACAGGAATTACATTTCAGAAGAGACAAGGGTTATTCTTTTGACAGGAAAGGTATTTTGACAAGTTTCTGTGATTCTGAAGATGTTTGACAAGTTAACAATTCTTCAAATATTTAATTTTTTTTAATATATCCTCAACTGCTGTCATTTAAAAAAATGTATTGAGGCTTCATATGCAATTATTTGTGACCCTTTTCATACCAAGTGTTTCAAGGGTATACAGTTATTTGTGACTCTTTTCATACCAAGTGTTTCAAGGGAGGCACAAAACAAAAGAAAAATGGATCATGAGAAAAAAAGAGAAATTATTTTTATACCTTTCACCATCAACTCTCCTTTCTTGGAATTCTAAAGCTGTGTTTCCTAGGTTCTGGTTAAATTATATTGGAATGTTTTTTACCTCAGGGAAAATGGCTTTTCTTTCTTGAGCTTAGTGAAAGAACACTAACCTGTATAATATAAAAATCCTGAGAACGGTATAAATCATGGTGTTTAATATCAACTTCATGGGACTGTATTAATTTTCATGTTCTATGTTCCATGAACTGTTACTGCATTCGTTTCTAAAGTCTTCAGTTGGAGCAGGACTTTGTGATAATTGTTCATTGAAAGAGTTAAAGGCAAATGGTCACTCTCTCCTTAGCCCTTTCATTTAAAGTTGCTTCTTCTCTCAGTGATTTTTCAGTTGCACAAACAGTTTCTACTCTCTGAGCACTTCGTGTGGCTGAGGTTTGCTCAGCTGGCAGAGTCTTGCCTCTCCTTGCTCAGTGTTCACCTTGTAACACCAGCCTGGATGCTACTCAGCGAGCTGGGCTGGAGTTATGTTAGTAAGAGAGGAGGCAGACAGAAGACTTTAGCAACAACCAGTACCAGACTGGTGCTTTAAATATGCTCGGAAGAAAGTATCTGTCTGCTGCTGCTAATTGTTTCACCTTTGACAACACTGAAATGTGATGCATGAAGCATGTGAAGCGAGTTTTGTTGGCTGCGTAAACGTAACACATTTTTCTTTTGTGAGGCATTCAGCAATGCAGACTAAAGCTGTGTCTTAACTAGAAGAATCCTACTGGTGTAAGACAGGCTTCTCTCTTGCATTCTATTAAAACAGAGGTTTGGAGGGGGAAGGGATGTCCCTTAGCAAGCCAGTATTGTTTTAGGTGATTTTCAGTGTTCTGGGAAAACAAACCTTTCTCTCCTGCTGTAACACATGCTGCTTTTCCTTTCTACTTGCATTCTGGAAAACACAGATGTGTAAGGCTACCCCACTGCCTCACTTCCTTTTTGTCTCTTTTGCCAGAGGAACCAATACAACTAGTTGCTAGTTGTGCAGAAACACTTTCTTTCCTCTCTTAAACATTTTTCTCTCTCCTGTTAGCTGTGCCAAATGCGTTCTGCTTTTTATAAAATACTCTGTAAATCGAGCAAGTAAAACATTACAAGAAAAATATGTTCAAGTAAATGTTGTGCAGTGTTAGCACTAGGATGCTGCAGCTACTGAAAATGTACTCAGTAACAGGCTATTCCTACAGAGATTGCTGCTTTTTTTGCTAACCAAATGTTTTCCAGCATCTGTGCTATCTCTCTTGCCTGCTTCCTCCAAATTTACACACACAGGGATTTTTTTTTCCTCATGGGAATGTCTTAATTAATTAACTTGGTCTCTGAGGAAATGTATGCCACATTCTCCGTGTAATTTTACCAGTTAGACTTCTTTGACTCCTCTCCAGAGACAAAAAAAACTTCCTGCTGCCTACCCAGTCTGTCCACACTGGTCGGCAGACACCGGCAAGATCTAAAACACCAGCACTGCGTCAGAGAACCCCAGGCAGTATTGAATACTTTTGCACCTGTGTTCTGTACAGTAAAAGCATGCACGGTTTCCACTCTTGCAGTGAGCCTGTGTCAGCATTACATTTTGGAAAGCCTTTCCCTGAGGTGCTTTGCCAAGTGTAAGAAGTTGGTTAGAATTATAGAATGTCTCAAGTTGAAAGGGACTCGTAAGAATCATCGAGTCCAACTCGCTGCTCCTCACAGGACTACCTAAAGCTAAACCATATGACTACAAGCATGTCATCCAGATACTCTTAGCTAAGATCTTGACAACTTTGATGTCGCAGCCACTTCCCTGGGGAGACCATTCTATCCCTTTCAGATAAAGAACCCCTTCCTAATGTCCAGTCTGAACTTCCCTTGATGCACCTTCATCATGCCATTTCCTCATGTCCTTTTGCTAGCCTGGAAAGTTAAAATCACCCATAAGGACAAGGACAATTGGTCTAGAGATCTCTTAATTCTTTATAGAATAATTCTAGCTGGCTGGTCAGTAGTAGACTCCCACAACAACTTCCACTTGTTTTTCTCCTTACCCCTGAGGCTTTCAACTGTATCGAATCAGAATCATTCGCGTTGGAAAATCATAGAATCATAGAATGGTTTAGGTTGGAAGGGACCTCAAGGATCATGGAGCTCCAACCCTCAAAGACCTGGATCATCAAGTCTCACCAATAACCCTACTCGACATAGTTCACCCTAAACCATATCCCTAAGCACCACATCTAAATGACCTTTGAAAACATCCAGCCTTGTCCTTTCAGTCCTCTAGTATAGACCTTAGAGTGGCTTTCCAGTATCTGAAGGGAGCCTACAGGAAAGCTGGGGAGGGACTATTTACAACCTCTAATAATGTTAGGACGAGGGGGAATGGGTTTAAACTGGAAGAGGGGAGATTCCGACTGGATGTTAGGAGGAAGTTCTTTACAGTGAGGGTGGTAAGACACTGGAACAGGTTGCCCAGGGAGGTTGTGGATGCTTCCTCCCTGGAGGCGTTTAAAGCCAGGCTGGATGAGGCCTTGAGCAGCCTGCTCTAGTGGGAGGTGTCCCTGCCTA
Organism: Tricholaema leucomelas; assembly: GCA_013400475.1. Classification (NCBI taxonomy): domain Eukaryota; kingdom Metazoa; phylum Chordata; class Aves; order Piciformes; family Lybiidae; genus Tricholaema lacrymosa; species Tricholaema leucomelas. The sequence goes on along the minus strand of WAAF01004270.1, from coordinate 132,264 downwards.
TGGCAGGGAGTTGGAGCTGGATGATCCTTGAGTTCCCTTTCAACCTAAACCATTCTATGATTCTATGATCTAACATTCTGGTTTTTGTGGAGACTTCTCCAGCTGCCATCCCTTCAAAGCACGAGAGAGAGTAAAGCAATTGTTGAAGTGCTGGTAAATTAGGAGAAATAAAAGTGAGATAGCTCATGGGTTTTAAGTAAAGATGTAGCTATAAACTGATAGCATCATGACTGAGGCTGCTAACCCAGAAAAAATACTTTCAAACCTTCAAGAAATCATTTTAACTATTAAATGTGTATCTGAAGTTCCCACTTTTGATTAAAAGTTCAAACATTTCCTTGTAGCCCAAACCAACTGGTGTATTAGGTACAGTAAACAAACCATTGTCTGCAACTGGAAGGAGACCATATATTAGAACAACAGGATCAGAGACTGGAAGCAATATCAGCGTCAACTCTGAGCTGAGCTCCTCTGCGGGAAACAGATCAAGGTACAGGAGTTTGACATTTCATTCATCAGCTCTTCACATTCTTCCAGTGTGCTTGAATGTTTTAGGACAGGAGATATGTGCTTTGTGTCTATGTCTTTGAAGGTTGTCTTTATCTTGTAGGGGTAAAGTAATAGTTCTCTGTAGGCAAAGTTTCCATCTTTGCTTTTTGGTTTGGGGTTTTGTTAGTAGACAAAAATTCAGTTTAGGCATATCCTGCCCGTAATTTCCTACAAAACAACAGGAGAGGCACTGCAGTGTCTGAAATTTTGGTGATTAATATTAAAAAAAAAGACATTAATTGAAGACAGCAGCCATAATTAACACTAAAAGGTTTTGCAGCTCACACGTTTTGGATGTTTACACGAGCATTAATCCTGGTTGGTAACGAGAGGGGAAAAAAAAAATCATTCTTGATGTGGATTAAATATTCTGGCACATTTGAAGAACATTTAAAAAGAAACCAGGATCTCTGTGGAAAGATGCAAGATATGATTGCAAGATTCAGTCCACCTTCTAGTAAATGTTATTTTTAGGTGGTTCCAGAGTTCTTGAATTGGCTAGAAATCTAGAGAAACTACTGACACTTGGCAGTTTTAAGATTTATTTGTCCTGGAATTGATGAACAGAGTTAAAGAAAGCAGAAAAAATCAGCTCTGGGTGCAGCATTTTATAAGGCCAAAAGGCCTCCCTTCAAGAATTTGTTCTGTAAATGTCCATGCTGTATTAATCTTGATTATTCTGTTAAATATTTTGTTTTCTTCAAAGCTGTTACATGTTTGTGTAAATGAGCCTGAAGTTTGAGCACGACTGGTCTTTATGTTTTTTCCATTGCATGTGCCAGTATCAACTTTTTCTCTCTGGAAAAAGAAAATGGCCTGCTTTAGAGTATTGATCTGAAGCTTGCAAGAATAATTAATATGGCATTGTGTCTGTGATAAGGAATTTGGCTCAGTGACCAGCCAATCTCTTTCAGTATTGGGGAAGAAAATGTAGGTGATGAACTCAGGCAAATTCAGCTCTTTTGAAACTAATGTAGCCTGTCTGCATTCATTTTCATTTTCTTTTAAAGAACTTCAAACCTTTTCCTCCTTTTGCTCTGTATATTTCGGGTTCATTTTGTCTTCAATTATGCTACCAGGGAACAAAGTTCGGATATATCAGAAACTGGGGTCAGTGAAAATGATGAAAACCCTGTGAGGATTATTTCAGTCACACCAGCAAAGACAGAACCTGTGAAAAACAAGGTATGTCTGGGGAGTCTATGGGCTGGATCTCTGTAATAAACCAAGTGTTGGGGGTTTAGTCAGTGCACATCACTGCAGGTCGTCTCTGAGGAACTGGTAACATCTGATTTAATTTCATGTAGTTACATCTACTTTCCTAGCCCAATAGAAGACCTTTTATTTTTAAAATATCCTATTTATTTTATCCAGAGTGATTAGTAGAGCTCTTATGCTCAAAACGAGCACAGGCAGATTGGAAAACCTTTCCTTCTTTTTCTTTGAAGTTCCCAGATGCCCACCTCTTTACTGGCTTTTCCAGTAAGGCTGAGATTCAGAGTGAAGGTTGGCACCTGGAGCTTTAAATGTAGATATTGGCAGGAAAATAAATGTTCTTTGGGCATGAAATAAACATCTAACTCTGGAATTGTGTCCCAACTTAGAAGATTATAGGAATTTCGAGGATTTTTATTGCTTTCCTCCCTTTCCATTCAGAGAGAGGTGATTGAACCTAAAGCAGAAGGAATTTTTAACTTACAAACCAGGAAGTTTAACAAAGGTAAAAGTGAATCCCTGCATCTGGGATAGTTTAAACTCAAGCAGCAATACAGCACACTGAGATCTCTCTGGATGAGTTGTAGGTTGGGTAAGAAGGATTGTGGGGACTGTGGCAGCAGACAACCAGAGGAGCATGGTCAGCAGCAGTGAGGGCAGGCTGTGTCCTGGGCTGCATCAGCGAGAGTATAGCCAGCAGATTGAGGGATGTGATTATTCCACCCTGTTTTGCGTTCCTTAGGCCACACCTAGGTCCTCCCCAGTTCAACACAGGTGTTGAAAGACTGAAGAGAGCTTTGCATAGGGCCACTGAGATGATTAAAGGCTTGGAGAAGTTGTCATGTGAAGGAAGGTTGAGTCTGTTCAGCCTAAAGCCTTGGCAGGAATCTAATCTCTTTTTGTACCAAAACAGTATTTATGGAGAGAAGATTGAAGTACTCTCTTCTCAAGGCTGTATGGTGACAGGGCAAAAGGCTACAGGCAGAAGTTGTTTCAGAGCAAATTCCATCTGAATGCAAGCTAAAAAAAGACCCAGCAGAGAAATCTACTTTGTCAGGAAGATTAAACTCTGGAATAGGTTGGCCAGAAAAGTGGTGGAATGTCAGTGCTTACAACTTGGCTTGCAACAGAAGGTTTGACCAGATGATGTCCAGAGGTCACTTTCAGCCTAGCTAATTGTGTGATGCTAAAACCAAAACAGGCTTCTGTAATAATGTAGGGATGCCTGGGTGGTTCTGAAGAAGTTACTTATCTGCCCAGTCTATTTAGATGAAATCAGGGTAACAAGCAGGTGTTCCTCTGATGCTACAAATCTACAAATCCAGAAGCTTGTCTTTGTTGTTTTTTAAGTAACATCCACAAGATAATCACAAAAGTGAGCTAATGAAGAAAAAGTGCCACATTTCAACATGTGGTTCTTTCTTTTTTCTCTTTCTCCCCAGACTAGGTTCCCCTGAAAAAGTAGAAAATCAGGCAAAGCTTTTATGAAGTAAACATGCAAAAAATGCTTTCTAGGTTCTTCAAAACCTGACTTCAGTAGTTTCATAAAGTGATTATCTGTGAAGTCCTTATGGACAGCAGTTGAAGATGTCTGCTATGAAGCTGTCAGAACGTAATAAAGGTTACAGAGACTGCCTGACCTATTTAAACATTTCAGAACCTAATGGTAGAACATTTAACAACATAAATATTTGGTTCTGACATACCACTTTAGTGAGTGATCTTCATTGGTTAGCTGGAAATTGCCAAGTCAGCCCAGCCATACTTCTTCAGGATTTTTTTTCCCTGCTTTTCCTAGCTACTGGCTGCAGAAGGCAGTGTTGAAATGGAGGGCATCCAGTTGCTTTCCCTTTGTTCCCATGTGAATACTGGTTGATGTAGAGACCTACATTGCCACTACTCTTTCTGTTTCACAGATGGAAAAAAAAAAAGAAATTGAATCATGAAAACGAAATATTCAATTTATTCCTTCAGTTGAGAAGGACATGCATGTAGGCCACACCTGTTCAGACAAAGAATTAACAGAGTCATAGAATAGAATCACAGAATGCTTTAGGTTGGAAGAGATCTCAAAGATCATCCAGTTCCAGCCCCTGCCATAGGCAGGGACACCTCCCACTAGAACAGGTCGCTCAAGGCCTCATTGAGCCTGGCCTTGAACACCTCCAGGGAGGGAGCAGCCACAACCTCTCTGAGCAACCTGTGCCGGTGTTTTACCACCCTCACTCTAAAGAACTTCTTCCTAACATCCAGTTTAAATGTCCCCTCTGCCAGTTTAAACCCATCACTCCTCATCCTGTCATTACAAGGTTTTGTCAATAGTCCCTCCCCAGCCTTCCTATAGGCCCCCTTCAGATACTGGAAGGCCACTCCAAGGTCTCCTCAAAGCCTTCTCTTCTCCAGGCTGCAGAGCCCCAACTCTCAGCCTGTCCTCATAGCAGAGGTGCTTCAGCCCTCTGAGCATCTTTGTGGCCTCCTCTGGACTCACTCCAACAGTTCCATGTCCTTCTTGTGTTGGGGACTTCAGAACTATACACAGAAAGCAAGTTTCATTTGTAACTTGGTCTCACCCCCCTAATTCCCTGCAAGCCTTGGGTTTTTTTGCCCCTTCTGCTGGCGTTTAGGGCTTTGCTGAAGGTTGGTCTCCAAATTTGCACATACTGAAGTCCATAGCATTTGGTCTTGGTCCCCTTGTCAGCTGGCAAAGAAGCAGTAAAAAGAACCATCATAGGAAGAACTAAGAAGTATTTATCATACTGTAATCTCACTTTGAGGCAACTAAAAGGTACACTGCATGCAAATATTAACATCACACAGAGCACAGAAAACATTTTTGCAGGGTTAATGCCCAAAATGCTATTTAGCAAAGTGGTTTAAGAACATGTGCTGTGTTTTTCTAAGAACACTTAGTGTTTGATAAGCTCTTCTTTCACTTGAAGGGAGGTGACAATTGGAGTTTGCCTTTGGGAATATTTTTTTTTCCTTCATATTCATGGTTCTTATTTTCTAGGAGATAAATTCTGATCAGGCCACACAAGGAAACAGCACTGAACGTGGGAAAAAAAGAACAGCAACAGCATCTGGAACAGAGAATATTCATCAGAAACCAGAAGAAAAAAGTGTAGATGAAACAGGACCATCACTCGCAGCAAAAACCAGGAGAGGGCGTCCAGCCAAGCCTGAACCTCAGGGTACCACTGCAAAAAATGAGGAAACAAATAAACCACCTGTCAGGGGAAGGAAAAGGGCAGCAGTCAGTCAAGAAAGTCCAGGGAGTTTAGAGGCAGGTAATGCCAAAGCACCAAAACAGCAAGACACAGCAAAAAAGCCAGCAGCAGCACAGAGACAAATCGATCTACAAAGGTAAAAACCAAAGACTAATAAGTTACCTGGGGAGGGCCTGAATTTACATTTGTTCTACATCTAGCATAGTTCCAGGGCACAGCTAAACCACAGTGATTTATTCACACCAATACACGTACGTGTATTGTGTCATGTTCTGTTTCTCCAGGGTGACTGGAAATGGAGAAATGAATTTGTTTGGTCAGAACAGGAAAACCTAAATTGTTGTCACCAGAATGTGTTTTTTCGCCTGTTGCATCCTGGTTCCCCTTGCTAGCAGGGCTCTGTGAAAGAACTGAGAGTTGAGAGTAATGACAGTACCTGGGAATTCAGGTGCTCTGCTCTGCTTTATTGGTAACAAAAGCTTGAAATCTGACCCTCTTTAATGAACACTACAAACTGGAATCCTGACTGTAATCATTTTCTGATAGTCTGGAGCAGCACTGGTTTAATAGTAATAATAAAAAACTTGTCCTAGTAACAAGACAAGATGAAATGGCCTCAGCTTGTGCTAGAGGAGGTTTAGGTTGGATATTAGAAGAAAATTCCTCACTGGAAAGGTCCTCAAACACTGGAACAGACTTCCCAGGGAGATGGTCGAATCCCCATCCCTGGAGGTGTTTCAGAGCTGCAGAGATGTGGTGCTGAGGGACATGGTTCAGCACCAGCCTTGGCAGAGTTAGCTAATGGTTGGACTTGATGACCTTTAAGGTGTTTTCCAACCCAACCTGTTCTAGGATTCTACTCTAAATCTTTTCATTAAATCAAAAGCAGAATATAGAACTGTGTGAACAACAAAACAGTTCTTGGATGATAATGAATTGTTCTGCACTCCAGTGTTCAAATGTGTTGGTTTAGATTTCCAGTATAAACAAACCAGAAATGCATAACCACTCAGAGGAATCTGTTTGGCTAAAACCTGATACAATAATAATAATAATCATTTTAATGCAAAAGTTTCTAAAGCTGCAGAGCAGTAACATAAGGACAGCAGAAACAACGTGCTGGAAGAAAGCACAAATTGCTAATAAAGGAAGAAGGAATCAGTGGATTGGTTTCTGGTTAGAGATTTTGTAAATTGAATATCTTGCAGAGAACCTTGCTCAGAAAGAATTACCTCTGCCTCTCTCAGCAGGGTTCAGACACTGGTAAATTGTTCAGTCTTTCCAGAGAGTTAATATTTGTGTGTTGCCTTGTGGTGCTTGTTTCATACATCATATTTCTTGAAGCCCTCATAGCAAAGTGCTCTATCTATAGCCTTTAATACACCAACTCTGTCAGATAGCTTTAAAGTATGTAATACCTCAGCATTGGGGAAAAAATACCAAAACACTGTTAACATTTTTCAGAAGCCAGGTGCTTGGAAGTGATGGAGATTCACTGTTGGAGATAGACTCGAGTCCAGAATATTCCCAAAATGCAATGGATCTCTTTAAGGCCTGTGGCAGCAGCCAGGAAGATACTGAGGATACAGAGATAGCAGAGGGAGGCTTCCTTAAGGTGTAGCAGGCATCTTACTTAGGACAATTCTGTGCTGTTTATTGTAGCTTATACAGTAAGGAATCAAACAGATTGTCTGGTAGAAACTGTCTGTGTCTGATAGAGGTTTCTTTGAGTTTTTCTTTGGGTTTAAGTCAACACTGTAGAAATTACTGCAAATGTTTGGAAAACATTTCTAGTTGTGCTTGTCCTTAAGTAAGGCAGGCACTGGGTAATGAAATGCAGTTATTTACAGCACCTTACAGTACCTATTACCAGTTTAGAATTGAAAAGTCAGTTTAAGTTGAAAACAGTTATGAAATAATTAGTATTATTTGTATCATTATTAGCATTACTGTTATTCTTTTCCTTCCTCTACTACTCTCCTTTCTTCTGCCGCTTCTACTCTCTTCTTCTACTGCTCTCCTTTCTTCTTGTTGTTCTTCTTCTTCCTCTACTACTCCTCTTTCTTCTTCTTTTTCTTCTCCTTTCTTTTTCTTCCTTTTTCTACTGCTACTCTCCTTTCTTCTTCTTCTACTACTCTCCTTTCTTCTTCTGCTTCTCCTACTCTTTCTTCTTCTGCTGCTTCTTCCTCTTCTACTGCTCTCCTTTCTTTTTCTTCTTCTACTACTGCTCTCCTTTCTTCTTCCTCTACTACTGTCCTTTCTTCTTCTGCTTCTTCTACTACTTTCCTTTCTTCTTCCTCTGCTACTCTCCTTTCTTCTTCTGCTATTCTCCTTTCTTCTTCTTCTGCTACTATTATTACCATTGTTATTACTATTTCTGTTATTATAGTATTTACTTGCTTTTTACTGTCCAGTTATTCAATGTGTGTATTTCCAAGTTTATCAGGAGATTGTGCTGAAACAGCAAGAAAACTCAGTTGTATTCAGTTAATTATGCAGTTGCTGAGAAGGTGCAAGTTGGAGAGGGAAGAATCAGGAATCTAAAACATCTAAAATGTAAATGATATAGGGTAGGATTGTGATTGATAATCATTTGTCTTTTCCATGTCCTTACAATTAACTTTTATTTCCCTTTTTTTCTCCCCCTCCCCTTCCAAAAAAAGGTAAAAAGAAAACTTGCTCGAAAAGGGAGGAAATGAAGGCCAAAATAAGGCATGCTCCAAGCTTCTGCAAAAACTAGGATTCAGAAGTTTCCTGTACAGGAACTGAAATTACTTCAAAACACAACAGCTTTCAGCTCTTGAAACCCAGAAGGAAAACTATGCTTCCCTTTCACATGAAATTAATCCTTCTCAATGGAAATGTAAAGCAGAAACTCTTGAGAAAGAGGCTAAAAGCATCTGTACTTATTTCCCCAGAGACTTTTTTTATGAAAAGTCAATAATTAAGCAAATTGCTTAACACTTGGTTCCAGTTCCTGCATTCTGGAGTTTAAAAGTGTATTTACACCATTAATTTTCATGCTGCATTTTTGTTTGGGGGTTTTGGGTTTGGTTTTTTTTGGTTGGGTTTTTTTTTTTGGTTTTTTTTTTTTTGTTTGTTTTGGTTTTTTTTTAAAAAAAAA
>WAAF01004270.1:0-123860 GCA_013400475.1 Tricholaema leucomelas | reverse complement strand
CATATATCACTTTTAAGTGGTTTTTACTCCTTAAGGTTTCTGTTGGAATAAGTCTAAAAGTTTTTAAGGAGTAAAGACAGTCCAGCATTTGATTTTATAATGTTTGTCACCAGATTTTTATTATTGATGTAAAGAAAAAGGAAGAAAAAAAAAGAAGAAAGAAAAAAGAAAAAAAGCCCAGACAGACACACACACAAAATTTTAATCAGTTTTTAAAACAGAGTTGGACTTTGGCAGCTTTGTAAGGAAAAGTTGGAAGTGTTTAGGGGTTGCTCTCAATTTTAAGCATTGTGCTGATTGGAAGTTAAGTCTGTTTTGCATTGTTTGGTTTTTTATTTTTTGGTCTTCCTGTCCAGGCTCATTTTTGGTTTTGTTTTGCTGGGGTTGGGGTTTTGTTTTTTTTTCTTTCTTTCTTTTTTTTTCTCTTTTTTTTGGTTGGTTTGTTTAACTGTTTCTTTTAGCAGATTGTTGGCATCAATATTCTGTTTCCTGGCATTGTTCAGCATAGATAACGGTGTACACTTTTCCGTACACGTGATCATATTTAAGTTTGTTGCATAAAATAAACGCTTCTCTAGGTGTCATCTGGCAGTCTTTTTTTTTTTTTCCTTTATTATTATTATTACTATTATTTACTTATTTATTTATTTTTCTTTTGAGTTTGATTCTTTTGGTTCAGTTTAATTTCACCTTGCAGGCAATGCACGACTCGCTCTTAACCTGTGCCTGGTCTTGGGGTGTTGGATTGAGCGGAGAAGTTGTAATGCGGAGAAGTGGTTTAAAAGGTAAGGTTAGATGTTAGGAACGAAGTTGTGTCTCTTTTAACCATGAGGGTAGTGGAATGCTGGAACAGGTGGCCCAGGGAAATGGTTGAGGGACCATTCCTTGAGGTACTCAAGATAGTGCTTGACAACAGCGCTCTGGGCAACCTGATCTAGTTGAGGATGCCCCTGCTGAATGGAGAGGGGGGTTGGACTAGGTGACCATTGGAGATCCCTTCCAACCCAAGGCATTCTATGATTCTATAGCAAAAAGCTATTTCAGTAGTCAGATTTATGCTGTCCTAAAGGAGTTGGTATGTTGTAGCATGTGGGTGTGCAGCCACACAGGAGAAAATCCCTCTGGAGGTCCCTTCCAACCCAGACCATTCAATGGCTTTGAAGTGAAGTTACAATGCTTTATCTTATGACATTGTCTGGAAAGAAGGAAGAGGATCGGTGTGCAGAGGAACAGTGAACATGTCACTTTGTTTTCCCCATGCCTCAGTTCCCCATTTCTCTTTTGCAAAAGGTCTTAAAAGCCCTTGATTCATTGTAGAAGAGCTGGATGCTGTGAGCATTAGTCAAGGATTACTCACTGTGTGCTGCTAAACAGCGACCAAGTTTCTCTTAGCCAGCGTCTAACTGGTATGCTACAATTACTTTTGCTGTAAGAGAGAAAATCAGCCTCTCCTCACAAAGCAGCACATCCACCATGCCTGGACTTGAAGGGTTTGAAATGCATTTGACAAGGGGAGACTGGGAGAGTTGTAAAAGCATGTAATTACACAGCCATCAGGGAGCTGCTTTCTCAAACTGAAATGATTTCCCAAGATGGATTTACTGGTCATGAGGCAGTTTAGTGCTCTGGTCAAACGCTTCCCTCATGCAAAAGTTGTCTTTTGGTTTTCTATGTCTTCTGGTTTAAAGTGATTTTAAAATGTTCTTCTTTAGAAGCTTTTAGATGCTACCTATAAAAGAAATCCCTTTAGAAATGAGCTCTGGTCCCCAGCATGAGCCTCTGACAGTGGTTTGGAATCTGGAACTGGACTGGAACAATGTTACAAATACTCAAACTGTTCCCAAAAGCTTTGATTTTTGTGTAGTGGATAATTATTGAGGTTTGGTTGGTTTGGTTTTACTTTTTTGGCTGGTTTTTAATCAGTTAAAAAGTCAAATTACTCAAGGAATCATCACAGAATAAATGAGGGTAGAAGGAGTTTCTGGAGGTTCAGTGTTGTGCTCAGGGCAGGGGTTTCAGTAGTCTTTCTACTAATGGTTATTGGGGTTTTTAAAGGGAGTATTTGAGTTGCTTTTGTGTGCTGGTTGTTAGAACAGTCTCAGTACATTTAAGCAGCAAATTGTGCTGGGCATCACTGGCTGTGCAGAAATGGCAGCCACACAAACTATAGCAAAAGTCTGCCCGTTGGTTAGGCAGCCCCAGACAAGACTACAACGATAACTTCTCTGCTTGTTGTCATCTCCTTGCTTGCCAGAGTCCAGAGAGCAGCTGTGGTAGTGTTCAGAGCTGCTTCAGGGATAGGCATCTAAGGAGAGTGTCCCCAAAGGGCAGGGAACATAGCAAGGAGCAGGAACCATCAGTCATTATCACAGATGCAGGGGAGCAGAGGCTCAATGTTTATACATACATAATTTGCACATTGCAAATACTACTTCTGATGCTTTAAAGCCTGCCCAGGAGAAATTAGTATAAAACTGTAGAATTGAAGGCAAACCATTCCAAAGACAGAGGCGTGGGAGTTTTGCTCTTGGCCATATATGAGGTTTTCAGTATTCTACATAAGAATGGCAATTCTCTCCTTGTGAAAAGAAAACTGATGCTCAGAGGTTTTCACTTGTTAATAAAGAATAAAAGGAAGCCAAATAAACTCCATTCTTTATGGCTTTTAGCCAGTGTAGGGTTTGTAGGTGCTGAGGTTTCATCTTCAGTTCCATAGCTGGAGCGAAGTTCTCATCATCTTTTAAGTTCCCATCTTCACACAAGTGTGGCTTTGTTTCTTAGCAGACATACATTGCTTTCTGTTTCTTTGTGTCCTCTGGTGCCTGGACTGCAGGGCTCTCAGAGCAGTGAGACAAGGCTTTGGAGCGTAGTAAATTAAACCTCAACCACTCGGCAGAACTAAAGCTGAGTAGTTGGTTTAGACAAGAATATTTTCTAGAGCAATCTGAAAGGGGAAGAGTAATAGGGCTTGTGGTGACAAGCATTTAAGTCTTAGCACTGGTAGATAACAAATCCTTATCTAAAATGTACTTTCAGCCACATCGTTGGACCAGGTTCAACATCAGACTGGCCCTTGAGTTTCAAGTTAACTGATGGGGCTGTCACAGCTGAACCATCATCTCCTGTAAAGATCTGGGATCACCAAATATATTTGTACTGCACAAGAGATGTGCTGCTTTAAGTGTGGCTCTTGGCTCACTTGCTCGTGTGCTCCATTGTTGTATTGACCAGCAGTAGTAGGTTAGGTTTGTGCATGGAAATCAGACCCAAATCAGTGCCCAGGGAAATAGTCCAAACTAGTTAGAAGCTGGACTCTGAAGTCCACTGGGCCAGCCTGGCTGTGGGTGTGTGCAGCTGATAGCCAAGCATTAGTCACAGCATGGCTGGTCTCAGCATGTGGAGTTGTACCTTGGTGCAGGAACAGGTTTGCCCAGGGACTAGCAAGGTGTTAAACAGCAATTAACAAAGCCCTTCTGTACAGCAGCAGTTGGTACATCCCTTGGAGCCCTCCTCTCCTTAAGTTCCTGATGAGGAGGGAATCATCCTGCCAGGGAGTACCCCAGTACTCAAACAGGGAGATAAAATACTGCTAAACTTCAGAGGCCAACGGCAGCTTCCATTCCCTGGTCCATTTTCCTTGGTTGCTGGAAGGCAGCAAACAAGACCAGACTTCCTTAGCAGCAGAACTTCGAAGTCCTGGTGCAGAAGCACAGGCAGTAGCTGGCAGCTTCTCTCCCTTGGACAGTCTGAACAGATCCAAATCGTCTCTCTCCTCTGGTTTTACCACATGAGAGACCAAAGGAAGTGAGCAACTCAGTTTCTTCCTTTGAACCTGCACTCTCTTCTGTTCCTAACTGGAGGTCTGGACTGGCCAGTCTCAAGGCTCCCATCAGAGATTCCTCAGCACCAAGTCACTGTGTGGGGGCCCACAGGATGACTACTTTCACAGATCTGAGTCAGTAGAATAACTTCAAGAGTAGGAACGTCTCTCGCTGCGGGCAACTTCCCAGCCTTCTTTCCTGCAGTCTGGAAGGAAATGAGCCACTGGGGGGGGCATTTGCAGCTGCTTGTAAAGAGCTGAGTGGGACTCCAGCAAAAGGTCAGCTCAGGCTTCTTCAGTTCAGGTAAATCCCCTCCCTTAGGCCTCAGAAGCCTAAGGAGCAGCTGTGCTTGCTCCAGGAGCTGGTAGAACCAACACTGTGCTTGAAGTCAGCTGGCATCACACATGTCTGAAGATGATGTGAGTGTAGACATAGTCATCAGTAGCTTTCCACAGACATCTTCTTGGTAAGATCATCCCTCAGAGCTGATCAGTGTGTGTAACAAACACCCACATGGTACAGCATCAACAGAGTGAGCCAGGCTCTTCCTAAGGAGCAATCCTAAAGATGTGCTTGGAGATCCAAGGATGTTGTGTCTGAACATCCATCCCCCCACCCCACTTTGTTTCCCATGTAACCATCAGGTATTAGATACTGTTTGGGCATTTTGAGGGCCACCTATGTTCCCCCCCCAGCCCTGGCACCTCCACCCTCACAAGAGTAGGAGCCTTCCTGTTGACTTTGGTAAGCCAGACTTGCCATCTTGTCCAGATCTCAAGAGCTCAAGTGGTGAGAGGCCACAAGACAGCTTACAGGTGGAATTTCTGGTGGGGTTCAGACCACTGAACGACTTCAATGTGGAAGATACTACAGTGAGGTGCATGCCAGGTGCAAGAGTCTCTCTCTCCCTTGCCCCACCAGCACAAAACAACTTCTCTCCCTCTTTTCCTCTAAGCAGCATCAGCCCCATTTGTTCTTCTCCTTCCTAGCCTGTCACCCCTTTGCTTTACACCAGGCTGTCACAAACCCACCTAAAGACTTCACATAGTTCAACACAAAGCAGCCACCAAGTGAAGCAAGGTAATTAATTTGACATTTTGCCAGACACAGGTGTCTCAGACCCAGACTTGACCTTAAAAGAATTCAGCATCCTGGCTTTGCTGTCTGGGTGGTACCAGAGTTACCTGACCAAGAGCTGAGCCTGGCAGCAGTGCAGCTACTGAAGAGGAAGTTAACTACAGGAGCCGTTGAACTCCTGAGCACCCAGAGTCCATTTCAGCTGGGAATCTGCTCCCAGTTTTGGGATGTGGAAAGAAACTACAAGACTACTGGACCACTTTGCAAGTCTTTCAGTATAGAGCAGCTCCCAGTTACTTTGTCACAGAACAAAGGAATACTGGATTTGGGGGGGGTTAATATTTCACTATGAGCAGGCAAAGAGAATCTCTGCCTGCAACGGAGGAGCTGGAGTGCTCCTTCTCCCTCTCTCTGACCAATGTACCACAACACAGCACAGCTCTTGCTGATAGCAAACTTAAACAGAAAAGGTTAGAAGGGACCTCTGAAGATTGACTCCAGGCTCCCTGCCAAAGCAGGATCACCTAGGGCAGGCTGTACAGAAACACAGACAGATGAGGCTTAGAAGACTCCAGAGAAGACTCCACAACCTCTCTGGGCAGCTCTGGCACCCTTACACCACAGTTTCAACACTAGAACTGACCTGTGCAGCACCACTGCAGCTGGTAGAACCTGTCTGGAAACCTGCAAATCCTGCCCAGGGACTAACACAGACCTGCAGATGGGAGCTATTGTTGAACCAAGATCACAACTTCACAGTGAACTCGCTGACCACAGCTTCAGTGAGACAAGATCACGGAATTAACCAGGTTGGAAAAGACCTTTGAGATCGTCAAGTCCAACCTAACACCTTCTAATCAACTAAAGCATGGCACCAAGTGTCACATCCCGTCTCTTTTGAAGCACTTCCACGAACAGCAACTCCTCCACTTCCCTGGGCAGCCCATTCCAGTGCCAGTCACTCTTCCTGTGAAGAGCTTCTTCCTAACATCCAGCCTGAACCTGCCCTGGTGCAGCTCAAGACTGTGTCCTCTCTTGTTCTGGTCCCTGGGAGAAGAGACCAACCCTACCTGGCTACAACCTCCTTTCAGGTAGTTATAGACAGCAGTAAAGTCCCCCCTGAGCCTCCTCTCTTCCAGGCTACAGGACAGACTTCCAAACTGCTCCGCTCCACTGAGCAGCAGTTAAAAAGCCAGAGAAATGAAGAGCAAGTCCTGGTGCCAAACAGCTCCACTGCTGTCACCTCTTCTAGGTTCTACAGCTGAGAAGCGGGGCAGCATTAGCACCCAACAGGCTGCCACCCCCCTGCCCCGAGGTAAGAGCTGTTGTTCCAACATTATTTCTTCAGCCACAGCCCTTGAAAGGAGCCACAAGACTCTGCACATGCAGACTGACTGTTCTCAGGCTACCAGAGGAGGCAGCTCTAGCTGAACTCACCCACACTTCCAATACACAGCTCAAATTTACACCCTTTCTTCCTTCACAAACTGCTGATGTGCATCCAGAGTGCTCCCCATCCCTCTCTCATCAGTGATCCTGAGGCAGTGCATCCTCTAACCTCAGCACAGCTCCCAGGTATCAGAAATGAACTGAAAAGCTGTTTTCAGGGAAACATGCATTTATTTCTTAAGCATTCCCAGTGAAAATCAACATATTTTTAAATGTGTTTATTTAAAAAATCATTTGTGTACAAAAGTGTTTGTGGAGGTTTTATTTTTTCAAGACCAAAAAAAAGAAAAGGAAAAAAAAAAGGGGGGGGGAAAAGTCAAACCAAAAACCACCCCCACCCCTTGCTGCTGCATTTCCAGCCCACCCCCCCTGCATCCTGCACACGAAGTTTGATGCTCAGGAACCAACCTCCTGCAGTATTTTAATTGGTAAATATATATATTCAATTAGAAAAGTCAGGGTTTAGGATGGAAAAGGTTAAGTGAAAGGCAGGGTTCTCCAGCAGTTGACACCAGTATGATGATGGCAGCAGCCTCCTCCAGCCACCACGACAGAGCACCAGCAGTTGCTGCAAAGGGTTGAACTGGACCAGTACAGCATTTTCACAGTACATTTCCTCATGGCTTGAGTCATGGATCTGAATTTTACATCAGTGACAAATGGCTCAGCACCAGAAGCCACCAGCTAGCTATTTAGATGCCTACAAAGCAGGTAACAGCAGAGGAGGAGCATCACATCACAGTACAGTGCAAATGGCTTGCAAGAGTTTGTTTTGTGCAGCAAGAACAAATCTGGAGTGGCTGCCTGCAGAGCGCTGCAGCTGAGCAAGGAGCAAAAAGTGTTAGCTGTGGTTGGTCTTGTCTCCTGATGGACTGGCTGCTAGCACCAACCACAGATGGGAAGAGCAAGCTCTGTGACATACAGATGGGCTGGCAGTGGAGCTGAACACTACCAAGAAAGCAGTGATTGCACCTTTGCCTGGCCCCAGCAGAAATCAAAGGGAGGACAGCCACGATGGCAGAACCATTTTGGTTGGAAAAGATCACAGAATCATACTGAGTCCAACCACTAACTAACTCTGCCAAGTCTGGAGCTAAACCACGTCCCTCGGCATCACATCTGCCTGGCTTTTGAACACCTCCATGGATGGAGATGTTAAGACCATCTCTAAGGTCTTCTCAGAAAACACTTCAGGCAGCCGAAGAACATCTTCCATGCCTTAGTTCTGTAGTGCAACAAGGTACCGTGAGAAGTGTTTCTGCTACCTATTGTTGAGCCTACTGCCATGCTCAGTGAGATGCTCCTCATCAACTCTACCACCAGAACCTAGCAGGAGAGGACACCTCATCTACTCCCCGTTTGCTCATCAGCTGACACTGTCCAACTAGCTTTCGCTGACAAATTATTTGACATGGGCAAGCCTGCAAGTCTAAGGCTGGCGTTCAGGAGGGCACAGGCATGCAGTTAGGTTTCCCCCTGAGTTGGGAATGGAACACTTCACCTTCACAGTGTATGACCAATG
This sequence comes from Tricholaema leucomelas, assembly GCA_013400475.1. Classification (NCBI taxonomy): domain Eukaryota; kingdom Metazoa; phylum Chordata; class Aves; order Piciformes; family Lybiidae; genus Tricholaema lacrymosa; species Tricholaema leucomelas. Next base: position 115,991 of record WAAF01004270.1, on the reverse strand, counting down.
TAGTAAACAAAAACTCCTGCTTGAAACTGTATTTTGATTGCCCTCCCACCTCCCCAGTCCAGCAAGCCACCCACATGCTCTGAAGTGCTGCTCTGATTGATTCACAGCTCCTCAGCTTCCATTTGCATAGTTTTCAGAGTTTCTGGTACCCACACCATGTCATGCAGGTTTGGCCTTACAAAGGTAAGCTTCTTCCTGGCTCTTTAATTCCTCCTTTCAGACAACCACAGGGGAAAAAAAAAATAATTTAAAAAAAAGTCCTGTATTCTTTATGTGAGTGTTACAATACTAATTTACTTGGAAAGTAGTTAAATACAATGGTAATTAACAAAGAAACCAAGACATTCCTACAGCGTTAGTACCGAATTGCTCGGATAAATACTGCTGAACCAATTATAGGCAAGGCCCCATGGACTCTGTACAAAAGAAACATGAAGAGTTTGGAAACCAGAGTGACCAACACCAAGTGCCCCACCTGTCCAGAAGATGTCCCCAAGTTTTGTCTCCCAAGTAGTCCAGGTTGTAACACAGCCTGCAACCAGAGGAAGCTGTGAGTTTGTGGAGAGCAGGAGCGGGCTGCAGTCAGGGCTTTTGGCACTGGTGGGGAGGCTTTTGGCAACAGGAAAGGGCATTTCTCTGCCTTTGAACAAAGCTATTTTGCTCTTTGAGGAGGAGGAGAGAGCAGGTGTTTCGTTCCCCACCACAAAGCAAAGAAGGGAGGCAGGGCTTTGCTGGGTGCACACTGAACATTCAGCAGGGAGATGCGATTGCTGCTCTGGCAATCAGCACCCATCATCTCCAACAGCTCGCTCAGAAAAATGGGGCCATTTACGACTTCAAAAATCACCCTCTTAAGCTGTTGTCTTAAGTGACAGAGGAAGAGAACACAGGATTCATTTGTACTTAACACATGCGTGCAGTTGCTTCTAATGTTCTTGTCAAGCAGCTGGAGCGGGCTGCATGGCAACTCCAGGTATAAGAGTGCACAGGGCCCTGAATATAGTGGGGGGAGGGGGTCAGTCACACAGAAACAGAACTTCATTTGGTACCTACAAACTCACACTGATAACACCAACAGCAAAGTCCCCAGGGCTCAGCCCCAGCTGCAGTTAAACTAACCTCATACGACAGCACCCCGATACTCGCCTCTGATCATTAACCAAGAATACAAAAACATTCCTTATAAAGGACTCACATGTCAAAATCCAGAGGGACTTCAGACCACAGATGTTTACTTCATGCTGGGTCGTGTTTCCTTCCCAGCTCGCTTCTTGAGAAGCTTCCCTCCTGCCAGCACCTGAGCTGGCACCAAGCTGTCTTTGCTACCAAGCACATGGATAGAGGGCAAACCCCAGTATTCAACATCTATACACAAGGGGAAAGGGGAAGATGAGTGTTTTGCAGTAGAGAAGAAAATGAGGTAACTCCATGAGAAGTAGAACCTAACAGGGCATTGTTTCAGAGGTGACCAGGCTCACCATTTCCTCTCTTCTCCTCCTCCCCCCTTTGCTGGCTTCCTTTGTCCCTTTACACACTGTTGGAGAAACCTGCTGTTCTTGGAGAAGTTTTATGTCCTCAACAGTGATTTCCAAGTTCTTTCTTTGATTAAATAGCAGCGAAGAACAAGGGAAAGTAGTCAGCAAATTCTAGTTACCACCAGGGTAAAAAAAATTAAACAACAAAGCAGGTGTGATGTAGAACAGAAAAGACAGCGACTTAGCCTGTAGAACAGAAAAGACAGCGACTTGAGATTAACACCAAGTGGCGTTTTGCCACGGTTTCCTACCGTCCCTGGTTGTCACCTGGCAAACCAGCTGAACAGTAGCAGCTTCTGGTTACAGAAATAAATAAATATAAAGGAAAGAAAAGACAACTCATTTCCTTTGGCATCACTGCAAATGATTTACACCAACTCAAGAAAGCTGATCACGGACTACACCTTCGAAAGCACTAAGTATTAAAAGACTAAGCAAATGCATTTAGTATTGCACTGATATGAGTTCAAAGTGTTTACTGTCCATGCCCTGAACTACTTTTAAGCTTGGACACATCAGACAGAGCAATACAGGGAACATCCCTGAAGTAGCAAGGTCTCCACAGCTCTGTTTTCTGGTTCTGTTCCCTTACCACTGTGTTCCAGATAATGAGCTGATAAAACAATGTTCCTGATTTCCTTGAGTATGATTTATAAACAGACTTGTCTATGAAGTGTGAAACTGTTTCAACTTCATAGCTCCAGAACAACAAAGAAAAAAAACAACAACAACAACCCACCAAGCAAACAACAAACAAGTAGACAAAAGACACAGATTCACCCATCCCATTAATCCAGAGTTTAGGAGAAAAAAAAAAGTCATGGAAAAAAATGACTTCTACAGTACTCTGTTATCCAGTCCCCACACTCTAGTCACAGGGACTCCTCTGAATTTGTCAGATGTATTCTCAAAAAGGTTAGCATCATATTGACAGAGACAATTCCAGCTCTCTTTAAATAGATGTACTAGTGGTGAAAATGGCAAAACTAAGAATTTTCAAGCTTTTTGCACTCAAGGATGAAATGTCATTTTAATACGAATTAAAAAGACTGACTGTATGTACAAGCCAAGGTAAGAGTTCAGTTCTTGTTTATCAGAAACACCAAGCCAAAAAGAAAGCTAAATTGAGAACACACTTCTACTTCTATGTGCATTTGAAGTATGTACAGGAGATAAAAAAACAACAAAAAAAAAAAAAAAACCCAACACCAACACAGCCTCCATGTGTCAAGTAGAGAAAAACAAGAGCAAGGATGACTTTCAAAGTACCTGGTAAGCAATCCTTCAACTGAAGCCCCAAAATAAAGCTAGAAAATTGCTGCCAGAAACAGCTGATTGCATCATCAAGTACTCAAAAAAAAACCTGGCTTTCATTCTCACTACAGTAGAGAATCAGTTTGGGCTTTTATTTCGTCCTTCAAACCCAGCGAAATCCTATCACCCAGAATGTACTGAAGAACGTTTTATGTCTATGGCAGACCACCCCCTCCAAAAACAAAAGAAAACCAGCTCCATCTCTGTGTGCTGCATGGAGGCAAACTCCTTAGTAAGGAGATTGTGTAGAAAACAATAATGCATGAAAATCATTATTGAGAATTCCAAAAATATTTTTTTCCTCTTTTTTTTGTCCCTACGGGGAAAACTACTTGCAAATGTCAATGGCACACATAATATCCAGAGGATGAAACGGAATTCAGTGAGGGGTTTCAGCTGTATGATGTAAAGGAGAGGAGAATCAGGTTTCCCCCAATTAATAAGCCAGAAAGAAACCAGTTTTGAGCAGGTCACCATTTGGAACTTTGGGTTTTGAAAGTCTGGAGAAAGTCTTTTTGGGAGAAAAGGTACAAGAACACTCAAGTATTTCAGCGGTGCTCTCTTCAGCGACCCTACCCTAATATGTCTATTAAGTACAAGCATGCAAATATAGGGCAATCCACAGGCACATAGGATCCAGGTTAAAAACAGTAAGATAGCTGTGATGAGTGGCACCAACAACTTTTTTTTTTTGGATGACTTAACACTCAAAAATGTTTGCTTTCTGAATTACCTAATCAAAATCCTGAAGCAAGTTCCTGCTAGTCTTCGTCACACTGCTAAACACTAAAGTAGGCATGTTTGTTGTTTCTTTTTTTTTCACACATCCCCCCATTATTTTAGCTGAGCTCAAAGAAAATTTTGGGGTTTTTTTACAATATTTAGTAAGAAAAAAAAATAAAATTAAAGTATTTCCCCTTTTTAAATTTACACAGACGTTTAATTAGCTTTATTTACAGAGCGTGTTGGGGGGTTTTTGTTGGTTTGTTTCGGTTTTGTTTCTTTCAGTCTCCAATAGTGCCTAGATAGCATCATCAGGCAAGAGTGCCAGTTTTAAAAGAGAATCTATAGAGAATCCTAGAAATAACAGATGGTGATGCTTCTCCAGAAGGGACAAGCTGGACTACGGAAGCAGCTCTCTCTACATGGCTCAGTTACTCAGGAGTAATTCTGTTGCAGTCTCTACATCCCAAGATTTTGAAGACAAGGCCACTATTACTGCATTCTGCAACGAGAAAAAACAAAAGGCAACAGCATTTTTAGTGCGTGAAGCTGCAGCTCTGAGAAGTGGAATTCACAGGTTAATCACAACACATTAGCTTAATCCCAACTAATCACTGATAGAAAGTTCTTCATGGTGAGGGTGGTAAAATACTGGAACAGGTTTCCCCAGGCATAGAATCATAGAATCATAGAATGGTTTAGGTTGGAAGGGACCTCAAGGATCATCCAGCTCCAACCCCCTGCCATAGGCAGGGACACCTCCCACTAGAGCAGCTTGCTCAAGGCCTCATCCAGCCTGACCTTAAACACCTCCAGGGAGGAAGCATCCACAACCTCCCTGGGCAACCCGTTCCAGTGCCTTACCACCCTCACTGTAAAGAACTTCCTCCTAACATCCAGTCTAAATCTCACCTCTGAGCATTTGAGGCCCCATCCCTGGAGACATTCAAGATCAGACTTCGTGTGGCCCTAGCTAGCTTGATTTAACTGGAGGTGTCCCTGCTTACTGCAGGAGGGTTGGACACCACGAGGGTCCCTTCCAACATGATGCAGTCAGTGAAAAATTGTTTCCAAAAAGGCAGAGGTAGCTCACAAGATACTTTAAAGCTCCCCTTCTTAGAAATAATAAGCAGAGGAGAATGACTGGACTTACAAAAGGTCATATGGAAGTTGTGAGTCTACTTCCGTATACTGATGGCTGCCTGTATTTACACACAGCAATGTGGCCCTGCTGTAGAAGAGATTTAAGTTATGAATACTTACCCTATCAAAGCCCATAGCACAAAGGTTTTCTATTTTTTTGGTGTATTCTGGACTAGAAACTGGTGCTCCAGCATACACATGTGCCCAAAGCCGAGCTGTCTGTTTAAACATTTCTGGATTTTGTTTGTACTACACAAAAGAGAGAGGAGAGGGGGAGAAGGGGAAAGTTAAATCAGCTCAGCAATCCAACCACAAAGCGAGATGATACCACAGCTTCCAAATCTTCATTCTTTCTACAGTACCTTAATACTGACCCTACTGCTGGTTTGGAAGTACAATTTGGAGGTGAGGATTACAGAGAGAATGAACTTGGACAAGCATCTGGTTTAGTGCATTTGGCTTTAGGTCGAATCATGCCTTTTAGCTATTTGGTGCGTACCGTCAGGTGCTGCTCCCCACTGCACTGAACAGTAAAGCTATATTTAGCACAGCTACTGAACATTTATATTCAGTGTGTCAGAGCACAGATGATCCCCATGTTAACATCTCCAGAGTGTACATACTGAATCTTACTCTAATCTAGCTCTCTAATCACTTTAAAATATGCCTGGTTTGATACACTGCAAGTTTTCCAGTCAGGGCTGACATTTCACTAGCAGGCTTCCTCCTGAGAATAAGGATATTGATAGCATTTGTGACAAAAGAGAGGCTGAAAAATGGGTAAGCGTGTGCCAAAGCCAGGAAGCTGCACATCTTTTCATGCATGCTATCAGCCAACAGAAGAAAAACACCAACCACAAATGTTATTTGCCCCAGTCCCTTCACTAACAAGTTCTCTAATGAACAACAGAATGGGCCTTATCACAGAGAGTCCTCAGCTTGCACCAAGAACTCCAAAGCCAGGAAAGTGGGTCAGCTGTCAGACACTGTACTCAGGAAAGCAAGATGAGTTTCCTGTAATACCAAGTTTAAGGTTTCTGTATTTAAAATAAAGACTTTTCCCTTAACTATTACTATTTAAGAGAGACAATAAAATTTGGCACAAAATAAGACGACAGAATACTGGGAAAAGCATTAATCACTTAGATGCATTTTAAGGACAGAGAGATGGCTGATTGTCATTATAAGCATTTTATTCATCCCTGAAAGCAATCATTAAGCCTATAAAGCACTGTCAGAGAGAACACAATACCTTTCACTGCTGTACATTTCATTTTAGCTCTCCTACAGCAACACACACCCACTGCACTGCATTGTGTGCTTTGTGCAACTCTCACTCACTCTGCTCCATGTGAAGCAATTTGTGTATCTAGTAGCTGATTATTAAGGCATTAAAACAAATCTGGGAAACAATCTATCACTGGAAATCACTCACTGTTACAAATACAGTGGTCTGTAATAAATTTCCTTGGTTGTAACGACTAGAAAACAGGAAGGATTAAGTCAAGCATCAGCAGCATCTTGAATTACAGTGTTGTTCTGTTCCTAAAAGATCTTTCCCTTATTTATTTTTTCCTCTTCTTTACTATTTTGGAGTAAGCCAAGCCTAGAAAGCAACTAGCTCGAGTGTGAAGGATTAGTCATAAGTGCATTTTATTCAGAACTAGTTCTCAGTGTTCTATAAATAAAGTTTCTTTACTTAGATCACCGTAACTAATCTAGCTCCTCACTGAATTGAGAAAAGCCTGAAGGCACCTTTTGCTGATGCCCCTCTATCAGAAACTTCAGGCAGTTAATGTTGCTGTACTTAAAAAAAACAACCAGCAACTAGTTGAAACAGTTTTGACACCAGCCAGCCAATGTCTGCAAACACCGCCAGATGTATCGTCCTCCCTGCCATTCAGCTCAATGTATCGTCCTCCCTGCGATTCAGCTCAATGTATAGTCCTCCCTGCGATTCAGCTCAAGAGCTGGCAGGACGCTGCCATTTACCTGGACAGCTCAGCAGTCTATCTCACAGTTTAAGAAATTAACATGTGTGAAGGGTAACCAATTCCTTTGTGTGCTGGAAAAAAACCAACTCAAACTAAGAAAGACACCACCACCAAATACACCACTTGAAGGAAGTGGGTGTTTGCTACCATCTCTCTCAAAGAGGTTATAAACACCTTCTCCTTCCATGTACACAGCTCCTAAGCCAAGGCCAAACCCTGGTGTAATTTTCATGCAGGTATTTGCAGGGAACAGGAGAAACCGAACCCTCCTTGCCACAGTCCCACAAGCACCTGAAAGGCAGCCTGAAAATTTGCTCTCCAGAATCAAGGAAGTTTCAAGCAGTATTTTTGCACAAGAGAAAAAATAAAACAAAATGCCCCTAACTCATTCCAGCACAAGTGCAGCTGTGAGGCTGCTATGATTCCCACAAGAAATTCCACCACTGAGGTCAGAAAGGGAAACACCATCCTTGTTCATTATAAAAAGGAAGAAGTAGTATTGTTTATTAAAGAGAGTGTGACAGCAGGGCTATGCAGCCAGCAAGAAATGCCAGCACAGGGATGCACCTGGTGGCCTTGATGGCCTTTGCAATTCTCCCTGCATGAAGCAATCCAGTCTGACAGAACACTTGCTCAGAGCAGCCTTAAAGCACTGCAGCACCCCACAAACAAGCCTTCTGCACTTAGCAGAGCAGTAGCCAACAGCTCTCCCCCACCTAGCAGTGCAAAGGGCTACTTCTGATCTCCATGTTTCCCTCCAAATCGTGACAGGTTTGATAGACTTTAATCTGTCATCCTGCACAGATCTTCGGAGGGAAGGAGGGCACACTCTGCCCCTACCCTGGAGGGATATAGATGAGATTGATGACAGGAGAACTTTCTACTTGCTTTGTTCTTTTGTACTGAAATAGACTCTTACTGCCAGTTACTGGGGAAGCCAGGCCATGTCTGTCTGTCTCTCTCCCTCTTCCCAGAGTAAAAAGGAAAGCAACACACAGATACTACTAAGTTACAGAATGGCTGTTCTTATTGCTCCTCAACACTTTGAACAGAGCCATGTAAGCCCTGGTATGGCCTAAGATCCAACTGACATTTTCTTGTTACTACTTTTTATAAGCTATTGCTACTGTCTGAAAAGGAACAAATCCTGTTGATTACAGAACTCCACTGACAGAAGTTTAACTGGTGACCGAAACATTTATCCCAAGTACCTGCAACGGGAAAATACATAGGGTGCTTCATCCAGATAAACTGCTCCTCAGGATTAAATGCAACAGGAAATAATCTATTCATAAAATGCTGACATCAGAGAAAACACTCAAACAACATTCATATTAATCTAGAAGAGGAGTTAGGTACCAAGCCAAATCCCATGAACAACATCAAGTTAAAATTCATTTTAAACATTGCTTTCCTTAGAATTTAAAAAGCAAGGCAAGTTATACTGGAATTCACTTAACTATGCTGTTATCTCCTGGTATTTCTGACAAGCTAAATAAGAAACAAAACTAACAAAATAAACCTCCTGACACAGCAAAATTATTACTGCTTACTCTGGAACTCAAAGAGTAAAGAGCACAAATCAGTGAAGTATCTCACACTTACTGGCAGTTTTCCAATAAATTCTTTATCTTCCCCCCCAAGTCTGAGACCTGACCTGAGTTAGCAAAGGGTTCAACATTGTTACAAACTCAGTCAACTGAGTATCTTACCTGGTTTGCCACTACTGCATCCTGCGGATCATCTGGTTCTGCAGCTGCCAACAACGCTTGCAGCGATAACAACACCGTTCTTAGAGTCATTGCTGCTGCCCTAGAAGCAAAGATTGGCAAGTGACTTCTCCAGATCCCATGCCTGTACTCACCTTTGCTGCTGCACTAGTGTCAGAGAAGGCCTAAGAGTACAGACACAGATCCTATGCCAAAAACTGTGATTTTCAACTGCTGCAGCTGTGTGAAGACCACTCTATACATGCATTTAGATAGGGCTTTCAATGTGGGCTTTCTTATTGACAGTGCTTCCTTAAGCTTCCAGAGAATGGAGTCCTTGACCTACACGTTTGACCATGCCTATTTAAAAGGAAGGACTGATGGAGAAAAAGCCTTTTTGAGGTTTGTCCTGTCCTTCCTTCCTTCCTACCAGTAACAGCACCTCGTGTAAGGGTACTGAACTGGCAGCCCCTGTGTGCTCCCTCTGCTGGCACTCCGCAGACCCAAGGAGTACGCACAGCAGAGTGACCTGGGTTTGAAATACTTTCAACAGGTAAGGAATCCTGTGCAGGGCAATGCAACAGCTTTAACATGGCATTTTCAATCCAGTTTAATGATTTACACAGTGAATTACTGCTGTGATCATAAAGTTTGTCTGTTACAAAACAGGAAAAGGAGAAGGCTCTGGGGAAACCTTAAAACTACATTTCAATACCTGACAGGGACCTGCAGGAAGGCTGGGGAAGAACTCTTCAGAAGGGCTTATAGTTACAGGACAAGGGGCAATGGTTTGAAACCGGAGCAGGGCAGATTTAGTTGAACATCAGGAGGAAGTTCTTCACAGTAAGAGTAGTAAAATACTGGAACAGATTTTCCAGGGATGTGTTTGAGGCCCCATCCCTGTAGACATTCAAGATCAGACTTGAGGTGGCCCTGGGCAGTCTGATCTAGGTGGAGGTGTCCCTACTGACTGCACAGAGGTTGGACAAGATGATCTTTGACGGTCTCTTCTAACCCAATCCAATCTGCTAATGTGTGTGTCAATCTTAGTTTCCTCTCATTTCAATCTGTCCAGGAAAACTTTCTGGAGTCAGGATGTGCTGTGAAGTTACTCTTTCACTCCTGTTAAATCAACCCCAGTGAAGGCAGCACAGGTCTAAGAGTCAGAACTTCTAAGCTCTCAGCTTTTATCTTGATCTCAAAGTATATTTAGAAGCAGCAACTTCAATAATTTATTAAGGGAAAACCAAGTCTGTTCAGAAATGTCAACAAACAAAAGTAGAATAAAAAAAAAGGCTTGGATGCCCCTGCTTACTGCAGAAGGGGTTGGTCTAGATAGCCTTTGGAGGTTCCTTCCAACCTAGACCATTCTGTGATTCTATGAACCTCTGTAATTGTTACACCTTTAAATTTGGCACATTTGAAACACAGTTTAATTATATTTTGATCATGATTATCATCTCTACCATTTCAGCTCTCACCCACCAGAAAACAAGTAAGTACCCCACAGAACCTGTTTAAGTTCAGTATTTCAGCAGATCTGAGTAGTTTAAGCAGAGTTTAAATTGCTGTGGTGAAGCCAATACACAGATCTGCTTACTCTCCTGAAGTACGAGTAGGAAGGTAAGTAGGGAAAATCCAACATCTTAGATTTGATCAAAATGGTCACGGCACATAAAATGCCAGAGGAAAGTTGTGAAATGCAGGCAGCTGATGCCTTACAGCAAACTGTTCAGTTTTCCATCAGCAGAAAAGAATGTCTTCTTTCCAGAAGGCTCAAAGTCAACACAGAGAGTCTGTTGGGGTAGGTGGGAAGAGTTTTGACCTGATGGTCCAGATACCAGAGAGTAACCAGGAGAGTTAAAAATCTATTTCCAGTCTCAGATTCCAGACATTTCTTACTTCTGAGTAAGAAGTAAGAGGTACCCTAGCAGAGTATACTCTGAACACAGAACTGGTGCTGGTAGTACACAGGGGGTACATCTGTGACACCAAATACGACATTCCATTGAGAGCTGATGCCATTCAAATATGGCATTCCTCTTCCCTAAATCTTCCTACTTTCCAATGATTTTTCCTAGAAAATTCTTTTCTTTTTTTTTTTTTTTTAGCTTGATAATCAGGACTGAGCTTTCACAGTGCAGTGTGCTACATGAAAGCTCAAGTGAGAAGCATCTCAAGTGACAGCGATTTTAATTAGCACATATTGTCTCATTCCAACTGCCACATCAGCTTCAAGTCCCTCAAGCTGAACTTAGCAGATTTAAATCTTATAAAGAACCTCATGCTTTTACATCTGAATTCCCACAAATCACAAAACCTTCACACCATGCAATTCTCCTTTTCCAAATCTATTCCTTTGTAACTTTTCCCCCCACCCAGAATTTCAGGTTCACTTCCAGTTTTTAAGTATTTTAGGTTCCCTGNTCCTCTTCCCTAAATCTTCCTACTTTCCAATGATTTTTCCTAGAAAATTCTTTTCTTTTTTTTTTTTTTTTAGCTTGATAATCAGGACTGAGCTTTCACAGTGCAGTGTGCTACATGAAAACTCAAGTGAGAAGCATCTCAAGTGACAGCGATTTTAATTAGCACATATTGTCTCATTCCAACTGCCACATCAGCTTCAAGTCCCTCAAGCTGAACTTAGCAGATTTAAATCTTATAAAGAACCTCATGCTTTTACATCTGAATTCCCACAAATCACAAAACCTTCACACCATGCAATTCTCCTTTTCCAAATCTATTCCTTTGTAACTTTTCCCCCCACCCAGAATTTCAGGTTCACTTCCAGTTTTTAAGTATTTTAGGTTCCCTGCTGAATGTTTCTTCCAAGCCAAAGGATATTGCTTTAAAAATTGGAAAGAAAGCTGAGGATTAACTAGTAAGATTATATTTAATCAGATAGTAGCTACTGAAACTCATTCAGTTGTGTGATGAGAGCCTACTTAAAACTTAAGAGCATAAAGCACCTTGTTTTTCCACACCTAAATCCCACATACAAAACTTCAGTGAAAGAACAGAGAAATAGTTTTGCTGTTTTTATTCTTGTCATTTCCTGTTCTTTGTGCACTCCACTGGCTTATACTGTCTTGAAAGACACCTAATGTAATGTACACAATGATGAGGCAATCCACAGAATGGCTCAGGCTGGAGAGGACCTCACAGATCATCTACTGCAACCTCCCTGCATTGGGCAAAGATGCCTCTCAACTAGAGTCATCTGCTCAAGGCCTCATCTACCCTGACTCAACGCCAGAGAGGAGGCATCCACAACCTCCCTGGGCAGCCTATTCCAGAGTCTCATCACCCTCATACTGAAGAACTTTTTGGCTACTGGAATGGACTGCCCAGGGAGGTGGTGGAGTCGCCGTCCCTGGAGCTCTTCAAGGTGGGACTGGACATGGCACTTGGTGCCATGGTCTAGCCTTGAGCTCTGTGGTAACGGCTTGGACTTGGTGATCTATGAGGTCTCTTTCCAACCTTGGTGATACTGTCCAGGCTGAACAACCCCAACTCCTTAAGCCTACCCTAACTGCAGAAGTGCCCCATCTTTGTGGCCCTATTCAGAGTGATCTCTGCTTGAATTAAATGGAGGGGCACTCTGTGATGGGTTAAGAACTGGCTGGAGGGCCAAGCCCAGAGAGTGGTGGTGAACGAAGTCACATGTGGTCAGTCACTAGGGGTGTGCCCCAGGGATCAGTGCTGGGCCCAGTCCTCTTTAGTATCTTCACTGATGATCTAGATGAGGGGATTGAGTCCGGCATCAGTAAGGCTGCAGATGACACCAAGTTGGGAGCATGATCTTGAAGGTCTTTTCCAACCTGGTTAATTCAGTGATTCTGTGAACACATTTACTATTCTAGCATCACAGAACATCAAGTGTTCTAGGCCTTACCATGCTTGTATGGAACTAACCAGTTTGAGTTTCATGCAGTGAATTTTAGGAACTGCCACATCCACCAGACATGCTCTAAAGCCTAACCTATTTCCCCAGTGCAGTCGCTGTATGATGCCAGTTAGTGTCCTTCTAAAGACAGCCTCAACATGAAGTATCTATCAGCTGTAACTGACACAGTAGTTATTTCACTGAATAAAAGCTGTTCTGCACTTTACAGAAATCTTTCTATTTCAGAGCCATCTGAAAGCACTGCCATTATTTAGAGGAGAGAAGATGACATGAAAGGGGTCATGGCCACTTTTGCCACTTCTATGTGCAATTTGCTTCCATTTATACCGTACCTTCCAGGAGGGGAACATAACGTTGGGGAGCAGGAGGCATTATCAAGAACCAGAGGTGCTACAGACTCCTAGAACACATAATCTGTTTTGGCTCCAGCTGCCTCTGGCTTTAAAGACTGTCAGGCCCTTTCTACCTCTGCTCATCTTCTATGTTTGTAGGTTTTTATATAAACCATATTGGGGCTTGAACTTCTGTTCTGATATTCTCATTTCAAAATGGGTAATAAACACCTCATGTATCTGGGTGTACAGATGGCTGCATGCTCAGAGAATTCAAGCTCTAAAATACTAAGCCTATAGACAAGACTAGTTTGGCTACATATGTAATGAGGTTTAAAAACATAGTAATAAGGTTTAAAAACATGTAATAAGGTTTAAACACTTATTCTTAAGTCTCGTGACTTGAAATGGCATTGAGGCCATACCTCAAGTACTGTGTTCAGTTTTGGGCACCTCAATACAAGAGGGATGTAGAGGTGCTGGATCGAGTACAGAGGAGAGCAATGAAGCTGAGGAAGGGCCTGGAGAATAAATCTAATCAAGAGTGACTGAAGGAGCTGGGGGTGATTAGTTTGAAAAAGAGGAGGGCGAGAGGACATCTCATTACTATCTACGGCTACCTGAAAGGAGGTTGTGGAGAGGTTGGTGCTGGTCTCTACTCAAAGGTAATTAGTGATAGAACAAGAGGGAATGGCCTCAAGCTGCAACTGGGTAGGTTTAGACTAGGTATTAGGAAAAAAAAAAAATCCCAGCAAGAATGGTCAGGCATTGGAAAGGGCTGCTCAGGGAGGTGGCTGAGTCACCAACCATGGATGAGTTCAGAAGTCGTTTGGATGTGGCACTTGGGGATATGGTTTAGGGTGCACCTTGTAGAGTAGGGTTATTGGTCGGACTTGGTGATCCTGAGGGGCTTTCCCAACCTGAATTTTCTGTGACTCACACCTCATGCATAAGATGGCAAAGTCTTCACTGGATGCAAATGTTTAAAGAAGTACCTTTAAATTATAGAAGAAAACCTTCAGAATTTCAGCTGCTGTTTGGATTTTAAAAAGGGGAACTGAAGCTTGTGAAGAAAGGTAAAGAAAATCTGGTGCATTTCGTGTAACTATTATATACTCATGTAACGTTTTCTTCCTTTAGGACACCAATTAACTTTCCTGATCAAAGAAATTGGAAGTGTCTCTTTATTTTCTATACAGCTTCATCTTAAACTTTTCAGACATAAATTAAGATTCCCAGAAGAAACTGGAAGGACAGCTAAAAATAGCTTTTCATTTCCCAAGTACCCTAAAAAGCTCTTCTTCTTTCCCATTACCTTCTCTTGGGAAGATTAAAGTAAATGAAGATGACTGCTGAGAACTACATTTGCAGACACCATTAAGTTAGGACCTGCTCCTCATCAGCAAAGAGAAAAAAAAAAAGTCTCATCATCAGCTCTGGGGGCAAATCTATGACTGATAATGGCACAATACTAAAAAACTCAAAGCAATGCACAAATCCCCCCACAGAACAGCTCTAGAAGCTAGAGAACATGCTGCAAAAAAAAAGCTGTGTTTCCCTTAAAATAAACTTCCACTGGAGAGATACATTTCATCTGCATTTTCCAGTGCCCCTCAAGGATTTATTATTTTCCCAAAATAGGATTCTGAACAAAAAAAAGTACATCCAGCTCTCCTTACACTTCATTTCCAGGTGTGGAATTATGCACAACATCTCATGGAGTTCAGGCAATATCCTTTAGTGACTCGACTAGCTGCATGCTCAGGGGTTAGGTTTTTTCTCTCCCCCTTGCCAAAGGCAAGGTTTTGTATTGCTCCTGACAGACTGCTGTCTAATCTGATCTTATCTGGAGCCTCACAAGTCTCTTGGAAAATCTGTATTTCACTGCTTCCCTCATGCCTTATAATCTGCAGGCTAAAATTGCTTTTCCAGTCTTTCATCGTAGGTTGCATTTGCTCGGACCATCATGTTTGTTACTTTGGATGTTTCCATCTCACCTTCCTTGGAATACAATACTCAAAAGTGGCTACACTACTCTCACAGAAGCCTCATCAATCATAAATAAAAGCCAGACAGAAGCAAAACCTACCATCATCCCAGTATTGCATTCAGCCAGCACATGACATGTTGCCTTTGTCCCATGACATCACAAGCTCTGTTTTCTCCTAACCTTTAAAAGAACCCTTGACTCCTATCCCCATCCCAAAATGCTTGCAGCCTTGCAAGTTTGGCATCTACAAAATGAGAGGAAAGGCCAATAACATCCACCGGTGAGCTGCGGAGAGCTCCCTAAGGGAAGCACTGTCCCTCTAAGAACTTCCAAGGAAAAGCTTCCACTCCACACACCAGAACCAAATCCCAGGCTTTCTACTGGAAGTGCAGCTGTTCAACAGCAAGGGAAAGCTAGGATGCATCAGAACAAAGACAGCTGATATTTTGCTCAGACTTTTTTTAGAGAGAGTATCTTTGGGCATTTCCATTAAAAAAAAAAGCATCCCCGAGTTTGGGTGAATGCTGTGGTGAGATCAAAAAGCAGGGCAAGCCAGCTGTGTCCAGCATGCCTGAGGGAAGGAATCTCTTACCTTTCCATCAGCTGAAACAGTCCTAAGAGGATTATGAAACACTGCCAGATTTTCTTTTACTTCATTTTTAAAAGGCTAAGTAATTTTCCATTTAGGAAGTTTTTATTTATGTTCTGTACATTCCTCTCTGGAAAGAGTCTCTAGTTACTCTGAGATGTAACCCAGCAGAACAACAGCAACAGCTGCAGCCTGCAGATTGCTGCTCCACTCAGTCAGCCAAACATGGCTACTGGAAACAACTTTTAATTTTTTTTTCTTTTTAAGTAATCTGCAATATTTATTCCATTTGTGAAATAATTAAGCTTGTTAATCAAGGAGAAAAGCTCTGGGAACTTGTATCAAGGGTTTGTGGAATCTGGAAGGAGGGAGGAAATGAATAAGGCCTTTGAGTGGAAGCTTGTTGGGCAGCCACTATTTACAACAGAAATACAAGACTGGGCACCCATTAGGGAAAATAAAAGAAGAGAAGAAAATAGTTTTGCCATGGTGCAGGGGGCAGGAGGGGGAACACAGCCTGCTCGCTGAAGAGTTCCCTCTGACGACGCTCATATTCCCTGCGTTTTTCTCAAGACTTTAAAGAGGCTCAGTGCTCACCAAACACTCTGAACAAACCCCTACACTTTTAGGTGATTACTGCAAGCTGGCTGTTGATTACCTATTAAAATTATATTATATAATAATGATTTCTGCATCCAACTAAAACTCAAGTGTGAATCCCTCCAGTAACAGTCGCTTTGAGAAAAAAAAAAATATTATTCATTTTTATTTCGGCTGCTAAAACCACAACAGCCAAGAGGGGTTTTGTAGCCATACACACAGCCACAACACATCCTCTTGATAATTACTGTTCAGGGGATTTATGCAGAACAGCTTTCAAGTAATTTACTTCTCAGGTTTCAATGAGCAGTATCAGATACATCATTTATTTAAGAATAAAATTTTGAGACACAGTACTAGAGCCTGGAAGATACTTACAGGCTCCAGCAAGTGAAACCACGTAAGAGAAGTCAGATCAGAGCAGCATAACAGTATTCCTTCTCCAAAATCATATCCCTATTTTAATTCTACCAGCCAACAGTTGCTGTTTTGCAAACAAACTGACATAACAGGTATTTACAAATCAAACACGATGAAAATCCACAGCTGCAAACAATTTCAGCATCAAGCATATACTGTGGAGAAAGAATTTCATTAAACTCATTAAAAAATCATTTCAAGACATTGCATTGCAAACTGATTAAACCTCCTGCCAATATGCACAACAATATCTCAACTATGCTCATTAGAACAGAAAATCATTATCATGGGATGGGTGAGTAGGGAAGAGATTTTTTTTTTTAAACTATGCAAACACATTAATATCTTTGTATTTGTATTCACATGTAAGTATTTTACCAGTTTATTAACTCTTTCAGAAAGCCTACTAAGTCCCACAGGCCTAAATTCTGTCCTTCAACTCCCACTGATCTCACTGAAAAACAGAGATAGGCACTGGAACTTGAGACTTAACATTCAAACACAGCAACAAGAAGAGCATTATTCAGCTAAGAGCATTACAAATCAATGAAGTGGCACTTCAGTAACAGAGCTTGTTACTAAGAGATGTGCAAAGAGAGACTGTGGAGCTAAATGTATTTTCTAGAATATAGCCATTAGAGTATTTCAGAACTGAATTTGTCCCATTTACCTTTGGATACCTGGTGAAATCAATTAAATTATCAAGGTTGGGGGCTGTTGCTTGGGGCTTTTTTTGTTTCTAATGAAGCTATCATTTTATGTAAAGCATTCTTCAAACCACACATGTAGAAAAATTAAGCATGGTCATGTGGCTGTTTCTCAGTTTAAACAGGTAAAACAGTACATACTGAAGGGCTGTAAATAACTTATTATAACAATATTAACCATTCATATGGGTTAGAAGTTTTAGGAATTTACTCAGTAAAAAGAGGCTTTTCTATCATAACACTGAAATCCTTCCAATAAGAAAGGCTGGTGGTAGTCACAAGTTTCTTCTCTGAAGGATGAGAAGCTTTGACAAGCACTTGAACAATGCTCAAGTGAGATTCATCTAGCATTATATGATGAAAACCCCAAAACTTCCAAAGAGCACCACTAGAAAGTGAAAGGATCACTGCATCAAGATTTGATATAAAGGAGTAGCAAAAGGTGGAAGGAAAAAAAAAATCCAAAATCCGAGCTTAAACTTTGGATAAATTCTTCCTAAGACAGCATTAGTGATGCTGGCATGCAGTTTCACTTCAAGCATCTCTGCTGCTAGACACAGAAGTTTTGCCTTCCTATATCCTATGTAAACCTTATCCTCAGTGAAATAAGCCTAGCTGAGAGAGATGGGTTTATGTACTCTAGTTCAAAGCACTGAAGCTCATTAAAAAACATCCTCCAAAACCTGCTTTGCAGAAGAAGAAAATAAAACACCAAACCCTAAAACCAAACCAAACCAACAAAAGCCCCCAAGCAAAATCATGACAATGATAATAATAAAAAATAATAATCCTAGAACAAACCAGCCAACCCCATGACCATTGACTAATCTGGTTTAATCTCTCAGGAAAGCGTGCTTGTACAGTGAGAGCAAGTATTCTCCAAAGTAATTGTAGAGTGGAGTGAATATCTAGGTGTAGGAACAAAAGGGCACAGATTTGACTGATAGAAAAGTTGTGCCATGCACCACAGCATGTATGTTGAAAGAGTCTACTGCCTGGAAGAACATCAAGTGCATTTAAGGGGAAAGATGCAGATTCAGAAATCACTACTATGATCCTGTGCCACAGGATTTGCATCACCATCTCGCTCTGCAGAAGTGAACACATGAAATGGGTACACTGCCTGCAAGACCTCAAATTCAAGCGCTGTGATCCAGTGTTTCTCTTTTAAACCCAATTGACATCTGCTTGGTCAACAGCAGTCCTGATAAAGCTGCTGAATTTAGAAGAATTTGAGTGTGTATGGATTAGATATTACTATTGCCTCGGTGCTGTTCTTTTGGAGCAGGCACTGGGAAAAGTAACAAAGATTGATTCCACTCTTGTTAGATATCCCACAACTGGTGCCATTATCAAACCACATCAAACATACTGCTAGGAAAAGCAAATGGACAATAGGTTCAGCTGCTATGGTTTGGACCCTTGCAGGTCTATTCCAACGATTTTGGCTGTTAAAACTTTTTTTCAGTAACATTAAGCCATCAAAAGGCAGCAACTAAACAGCGGAAGGTTTATAGAGGTGCAAATCTTAGATATTATCAGTGATAACTGAGACAGAACCAACAGAGTCAGTCTCCTATTCTCCCTTTCCTCTTGCTGACATTTCACACTCCCAGGCTAACTGTTTGCCCTAACCCTAGTGTGAAAGTTTTTGGAAGCTGCTGTATGTATGTAATATCTGCTTAGCATTTTCTAAAATTACCAGCCAATCATTTCATTTGCATCTTTTCAACTCAATAATACTACACTAAATTACTGTATACTTTAAGGACACCTTGGATTACAAATGGAAAGTGAAAAGCAATATGAGCTGCTGGCTCCCATCCAGAAGAGTGATATACTTCATTTTGTACATTTAAATCCACATGAAATCTTACCATTGATCCTTCAGAATATCCAAACAAATGGCCCCAGTAACTGAGCTAATATTAGGATGCCATATTTTGGTGATAAATCGCACCTAGAAGACAAGACAATGTTTAAAAGCAAAAAAGGGTTGTTAAATTCAGTATATGAAAGACTTTAAATGCACCACATCTAATAATACTACAAAGAAATACTAATTTAGGAAATATGCAGCTAAAAAAACAGAACTAAGACATGTGACACCACTTATTTAAGGTTTCACCACCTTCATGAGGTTTCCGCAGCCATCTGTTAAACAGAGCCTTGTTTCATTCCAAAATAGATTACTGACCATTTAAGGACCCCCAAACTGATCCCTAACTGCTTTCCCACACACTGTCAGGTGTGCACATCCCTGCATCACACCAAGCCCTCTAGAAACATCCTTCAGGAGTATGATGTAAGCAGATGGTCAAACACAGACTTCCAACACTGTAAAGGCTAGAAAGTCCACTTTTAATGAAGTCTTGCCCATTAATTCTCACTGTTTAGCTGAACTGTTGATAGCTACAGGAGCATTATAAATATTTCCTTGGTTGATGCTACTACTGCACCACCCAGTCTCATTACCCACATGCAGAAAGCTCTTCAACCAACAAAAACCTAACTAGATTACAATTCTTCTCCTTTGCTGTTGAAAGGATGTAGTCCCAGAATTCATTCATTTGTTGATCATGTCCAGATTGGTACACTCAAGCTTATTCCTGCTTTGAGAGCATGAAAACAACCAGTTCAGTTTTGGTTTTGGAGGGCTTTATGTTTTGTTGTTGGGGTCTGTTTTGTGGTTTGTTTTTCAACAAAAGGAACTCAAAAGCAGCATTTTCTTTTAGAGGTCTCAAAACCCAAAGCTGTCCTCTCAAAGGAATTTATACACACCTTTAGAAATTCTTCCATTTTCTTGAAGCTTCTTATTTCTGGTTGCATTTTTTTACTTTCATTGACTTTGCCCTGTCCCTCTGTTTTCTCACCATCTACTTCCTCACCCTAAAATCCTCAGAAATTTTACATTTAGCATGGATCTTTCAATTTGTGATCTGTAAATCAGTGCAGAGAGCGCATCATCTGTCAGGCACTACAGCAATAGGCTGTACACAAAGGGCCATAATAAAATCAGTGCAATTATGCTGTACAAATAGACAAGACCACAACAGTTCGGCTTTTCAGGACACAAAACAAGAGATCATGTCAGCTGAGCCACTTATTAAACTAGCTCAATTCTCTCAATCACTTTGAAAATGTAGAAAGCCATGTAAATACTAGGTAATTTCTCACAGTGAGTGATGGCTAACAATGGCTGTCAAAGCACATACTGAACAAAATAAAGCAATCTTTCAGCTGAAAGGCAGGGCTACACACAAATAAAAGACCTCCAATTCAAGACCACAGACTCCAGAACAAGCAATACTATGCTAGAGTGCAGCAAGCTTCTAACAGCAGTCTATAAGCTTTGGAAATGGAAATCATCAAGCCCTAAAGCAGCAATTAAACCATGGTCCACAGACTCATCTTTCAGTCTCTATGACCTGTTTCAGCTCTCCTTATTTTGAATCCTGAAACCAAGAGATGTTTCATTCAGACTTGGCGTCTTTCAGTCCAGCCTTAAGGAAGTCAAATGGCAAGAGTCATGGAGCTATGAGCTACTGACACCTCTCCCTTTTTCCTCTTCTCTAGTTCCCTCCCAGTACTACATACAACTGTGAAAATAATCAGGATCTAGGACATGTTCTTAGTTCAAAGACATCTTTTAGACAACGAGAAAACAGATCAAGAAGCTGAGTCAGACAACTCAGAAGTCTGCTGATTCATCAGAAGCCACTGAAGAAGGGACTAAATCAGGACACAGGAATGCACAGTTGCAGCTGCACGTGGCTGGGGAGAGCAGTATTCAGACTGATCCATTTAGGAAGGAAGCAGAATCACATATTTAAAGTACTAGAAAGATCTACTAAAGCTGACAGGGTGGCAAGTTGTGAGAACTGTTTGAGTGGACTCATGTAGCCAAAGAAATTAATTTCACTTTTTAAATGATACTGAGGAGAGAAGAGAGTCATATTCTCTACATCAAGTAAGACTATCTGAAAATTGTATTAACTTGCCAAATATACATCACATGAGAGACAACAAAGCACAAGCTCCTTCCCAGAATTCACCAAGAATAATCCTTCTACTCCTGATGGCATGCAGTTATACATCTTGCATTATCTCTAAAGAGGACAGCTCCAATGCTTGTCTAGAAGACAATAAATGGATACAAAAGGAAGATGGGAACTACAAGAGACTACCTCCACAAACAAATAACTGAGAATACTCAAAGCCAACTTGTTAACCAAGTTATTTTATTTAAATAAAATAATAAATAAAAGTGTTTACAGTACCTTAGGAGGGTTGAATGGATATGTTTCTGGAATTTTTATCTCTAGTTGATATCTTCCACCTTCAAAAGACAAGAATAAGTTACAAATCAGAACAAGACAATGGTAAGCTTAGTCTTCCATGACAGTAAAAGTTACATTTCTAGATGGACAGGTTTTTAAGTCATTCAAGTCAACTCACAAGTATTAGCTAGAAGATACTTCTAAATTCCATCTGTTTTATAAATACAAGTATATAAGATAGATCTAACAGTCATGGTTGCTTATACAAATCAGAATCTGTATTTCTTCAGTATATTTAAAGGTGTACATTCTCCCACTGTTTCCAACGTTTACTAAAATAGACCAAAGAGATGAAACAATATACCACAGGAATGCTAAGGATGAATGGGATATTACATTATTTTGACTCCTCTGATCTCTCATGCCTGTAAGTTTTCTTCAAATTAACTTCAAAATAATTTTTTAACTTTCTGGAACTGAAGAACCAAACTAGTTTCAGAAAAGCTCTCACATTACATTTTGGGAAAGAACATAATAAAGAAGACTGCAATGTTACTTCCATTATGTTGTGCATTACTGTCTGAATTATTTACTTCTATTCCAGTTCTGCAGTTTGACAAATTTGGTGGCTTTCTACGATATCACAGCATCAGTGGATAAGGGAAGAGCAGGTGACATCATTTTCCTGAACTTGAGCAAAGCATTCAACACAGTCCCAAGTAACATCCTGGTCTTCGAGCTGGAAGGACACAGGTCTGATGATGGACCACTTGGTGGATAAGGAATTGGATAGACGGCCACTCTCAAAGAGTTGTGATCAATGGCTCAGTGTCCAAATTTAGACCTGTGATGAGGGATCAGCACTGGGACCACTGCTATTTAACATATTTGCTGGTGATATGGACAATGGGATTGAGACATTCTCACCAAGTTTGTGGAGAACACGAAGCTGCATGATCTGGATGACACACTGGAGAGAAGTGATAGCATCCAGAGGGACTTGGACAAGCTTAAGAGGTGGGCCCAAGCCAACCTTACTAAGTTCAGCAAGGTCAAGTGCAACAGATTGAGAGCAGATTTGCAGAGAAGGACTTGAGGGTGCTGTGTGATGAGGCACTTGACAATGTGCACTGGCAGCCCAAAAAACCCCATGTCTTGTGCTCCATCAAAAAAATGTGTGGCCAGCAGGTCAATGGAGCTGACTCTGCATGTGCTGGTTTGAGGCAATTGGAATATTTTAATGAGAGAAATCAGAGCACTGACAGTGAAAAGAAAAATAATAGTGACATCTGTATCAATTACAGATTCTGCTGAGAGATACAAAACCAAGAAACATAAACAAAGTCAGTCTGTGTGTCTCTGGCTGCTGCATTAACCTGTGTGACCCAAACTAATCATTCTTCTCCTAACTCCTTATCTGGCAATCTCACCACTGCACGTAAGCCTTCTGATATAATGGAAGAGGTGGAAAAAGGAGGGGAGTTGGCTCAGAGCCCTCCTGGGCAGTTTCTGCTCTTGTCTGGGAGGGGGTTTGAATTTCTGTATTACTTTTAACTTGTATATAATTGTATATAGCTGTAAATATCTGTATATATTGCATATATATGCTTGTAAATTTGTGCTATGCTATAAATATAGCTTCATTCCTTAACTTAGAGCTGGATAAGTTAGTCTGGTGATCGGGGGCCAAGGGAAAGGGAAACTCTCAAACTACCACACTGCCCCTCTACTCTGCTGCTGTGAGACCCCACCTGGAGTACTGCATCCGGCTCTGGTGCCCACAACACAAAAGAAGGACATGAATCTGTTGGAGAGGGTTCAGAGAAGAGTCACACATATAATCAGAGTGTTGGAGCACCTCCCCTATGAGAACATGCTGCAAAAGCTGGGTCTGTTCAGGCTGGAGAAGGCCTTTTTATAAGGACCCATGGTGACAGGACAAAGGGCAACAGTTTTAAACTAGAGCAAGGTAAATTTAATTTAACATTTGGAAGAAGTTCTTTACAATGAGGATGGTAAGACACTGGAACAGGCTGCCTAGAGAAGTTGTGGATGCCTCATCCCCGGAAATGTTCAAGCCTGGGATGGATAAGGCCTTGAGCAGCCTGGTCTAGTGGGAGGTGTCCCTGCCCATGGCAGGGGCTTGGAACTGGATGATCTTTAAGGTCCCTTCCAACTCAAGCCATTCAATGATGCTTCTATAAATATAGTTTGCAGGATTACAGCAGGCAGTACAGGACAGTGTGAGCTCAGTGGACAGAAACCACCTTCTACTGGCCTTTTATAAACAATTCTCATTTTTCTCTCCCTGTTACAGCATCACTACCTATGTCTATTTCAGTTACAGTCTTATTAACATCCAAGTTTACCATCAATGCTTGTCTTCTGGAGCAATCTCAAACCATTTCTGCTTGCCCACAGAAGATCATTTGCCAGGCAGCAGTTTAATGACAAAAAGAAGAGAGTAGAGCAAATCACACACACCAATGTAGATATTCCATTTTTATAGAAACTGAAAGTATTTCTTTTCCCTTGCAATTTTTTTTTCCTCAGCCTACTGCTGCTCTTTCAGAAATAAGCCTCTTCCCTCCCTCACTATACGTTGTTACAATACAGAAATTTCCCTGAATTAAAGCTGAAGTATCTGCAATCTATCTCCTTTGGGATTTCAGGAGCGATTTTCTCTGTTGCAAAATCACTCTACACAAAACCAATTCTCAAGTAGTCTCAATACAGGCAGCAAGATTCACAGGAACAAAACCTCACAGGAATTCTCTTAACAGTTATATAGTCTATGGCACCTTTTTGTCTGTGCCAAAAATGCATGTTAGCAGCTACTAACACCTCTCACTTTTAAAATGCCATTCAGTCCAATACACTACATCTGAAACTGATTAGTATCAATTTGTATTTTATACTACATTCTACATCTGTTTTTTTCCCAAAACTACAGTAACTTGAGAAGATTTAACAGCAAATACAATGGAAGAAAGCTCAATAAACTTAAAATAGGTAATGTCTGAGTTGATCATTTGTCTGCCTACAGGACAGTACAGGCAGAGTATTTCTGAAGACACAGACACCAAAGACTTACCATTAAGTTTGCTTTTGAAACCACAGAATCATTTTGGTTGGAAAAGAGCTTTAAGATCATTGTCTCCAGCCATTCTTTAACTCTTTCAGGTCTGGTGCTAAACCACATCCCTCAGCACCACATCTCTGTGGCTTTTAAGCACCTCCAGGGATGAGGCTTCAACCACCTCCCTGGAAGTTCTGTTTCAGTGTCTGAGAACCCTTTCAGGCAAGAAATTTCCTTTTAATAGCTAAACTAAACCTCTCCTGGTGCAACTTTTGCTTTTGTCTGAATTGAAGTATAATTCAGCAGCATGTTTTCCTAAGAAACAAAACAATCACACTGCTCCTGAGCTGCCAAATTTATGAGTATCTGTACTATTTTACTGCCACTCTATTTTATAAGGTAATATAAAACTTTCCTTAGATATTATCATTTCTTCTGCTTGCCCTTAAAAGGCAGGTTGTTAGAGCCTTCTGCATTAACAGGCTATTCAAACATCAATTTTTCCACCTGGAATGTGCAAGTCCAAAAGATTTTAAAACTGCATGCAGTAATGAGTTGTTACTCATTATTTATACAGTCTTGCTGTCATACATGGAAGTTTATGGTGCAAAATACAGGTTTGAACATCTAAAACTGAACAAATATGGGTATTAACTTCTGCGATACTGCAATTAAAATGCAAGTGATTCATAGTAACTTTTCCATGACAGTATTTCTGTGGAATGTTTTTTAAAAGGAGTATGCATATGTAAGGCTTTTTCATAGCTGTTCAATGCTTGAGATTGCATTAAACATTAATGCCAGAGTATTCCTTCTGTACTACTGCAGCATATGTCTCACAACAAGAGTTACAGCAAGTTTTACTACTTGAAGAAATGGACTGAAATCATGCCAGGGGAGGTTTAGGTTGGATATAAGGATATAAAAGAGCAGTCAGACACTGGAACAAGCTGCCCAGGGAGGTGCTGGAGTTACTGTCTCTGGAGGTGTTCCAAGAAACATGTGGACATGGCACTTTGGGACATGGTTTCACAGCCATGGTGGCATTAGGTTGAAGGTTGAATCTGATAATCTTAAAGGTCTCTTCCTACCAAATTAATTCTATGAACTATCCTATTATAAATATTACAGTTACTACAGTTCTCTTCTGAACTTGGCTTGAGATTAATACCACAGCAACATAGGGTTTAAAACAAAACAGCCAAAACCAAACATACTAATCTGTTGAAAAACTCTTAAGTAAAAGCCAGCAGCCATTAATTCAGACTTTCAAAGTTCCTCTCTCCAAACAGACACGTTTTAACATGGGATGCAAACATGCTTCAGTAGGAATTTTCAATATTCTGGTAACTGATCAATGTGTGCCGATACAGAAAGCAAAACAAAAGCTGTAAACCTTGTCAACAACAAATGGCATTCCTCCACTCAGTCATACTTAAAACCAGAGTCTTGACATCACCTTGAAAAGAACTTTGCAGTAGCAGTTTGTTTTCAGATGCCTCACCAACTGCTGTCAATCATATCACCATTCTTTCACTTCACAATGGTCCTAGAATTCCCTCCTGTATCATGGAACTGTCTGGCCTGAACTACTGCATTAATTTGCTTTTCCTCACAGACTGTTTCTTGCAGTGCCACTGCTCAGACTTTAGATGACAGTGGATCAGTCAGTAACTGTGCAGCATGCATTACTGTCCCAGTCATAAATGTACACTACACACACTGGCATGCCCTTCATCACTGCACAAGGGAATAAATGCATAAAGCTATGTTACAAGAATATTAAATTACTCAAGTGCCAGGAAATGCCAAAAGTTGAGCTGCCAGTAAAATTTTTATTTTGCTTCTTGGCCATATGCCTTCTAGGTTAAAGTAATCACATTACTCACTAGCTCCTCATCATTAAATGTACTCATATGTAGGTAAGTATGCATGCATTTCACATCAACAAGTTCTGCACTGAACAAACATTGCTTATTTTCATTACCTAGAAATGCTGAGTATATGAATGCACAGCACTCAGGTTTTGAAGCTTTGGTGTAGCTGAATTAGATATCTAACGTTACACAGAATGCAGTTCTTCAGGCAGGCATTCATTTTATTTTTCTACCCTTTTCATGAACTGCTACGCAGTTTTAACTTCTGTGATGCATTCAAATAACTCTCAATATATTCTCCAAAATTGGTGAGCTTTATAAGCAGAGATAATGCTGACCTAAAGCAGGGGGGAGAGAAGGCAACTTACCACAGGATTAATTCTGTTTGAATGGAAAAAAATCCCAAACACCAACATCAACACCCACCACTCAGATGCTTCCCAGTATCCAATTACTTAATTTTGCAACATGTGAAACCCTTCCTCTATGTAGATGTGAAAATGACAAAATGCATTTGCTCAGGAAGAGAACAGAATTACCCACTTCCAAAGAGGTCACCAGCATGACCATGCATTAAGTCCACAGCACAGTCTCCTTCACACTGAAGGCATCAGGGAGGAAGGGAGGGAACTGCCATTATTTTCTAGGCAGTAGAGGAACCTCACAGATCAAGTTCTGGAGGGGAGCATCTTGACCCACTACAGATGCTTCTACCTTTCTACTCGATCCTTTCCAGACTCATTTCCTTTCTCCTCAGCTGCTGACATCTTCCTAGCCCTACCCAGTATTTTCCGGTGTGAACCTGTGTCAGGTTTTTTCCTCATCCCTTATCTGCCCCGGATAGTCAGAATTATACAAATCACACTGCACAGCTTACACCTGTAAATGAACTTTTGACATGGGACAGTCTGTGCCACCAGAGCAGACCTGTCTTCAGGCGAAACAGAAGTTCACCTGAAATATTTTTTGAGCTTAGAATTTGTATTTTCTTTTAAAAATAGCTCTATGAGGAGAGGCTGAGGGAGCTGGGGTTGTTTAGCCTGGAGAAGAGGAGGCTCAGGGCAGACCTCATTGCTGTCTACAACTACCTGAAGGGTGGTTGTAGCCAGGTGGGGGTTGGTCTCTTCTGCCAGGCAACCAGCAACAGAACAAGGGGACACAGCCTCAAGTTGTGCCGAGGGAAGTATAGGCTGGATGTTAGGAGGAAGTTCTTCACAGAGAGGGTGATTTGCCCTTGGAATAGGCTGCCCAGGGAGGTGGTGGAGTCACCGTCCTTGGGGGTGTTCAGGAAAAGCCTGGATGAGGCACTTAGTGCCATGGTCTAGTTGACTGGATAGGGCTGGGTGCTAGGTTGGACTGGATGATCTTGGAGGTCTCTTCCAACCTGACTGATTCTATTCTATTCTATTCTATTCTATTCTATTCTATTCTATTCTATTCTATTCTATTCTATTCTATTCTATTCTCTAGATTTTCACGTTGTACATTAATCTGACAAACAAAGCATCTCAAGACATGATTAGAAGTGTACAAAGATTGCATACACAAAAACATTACTTGCCTTCATACGGTGTGTCCGGAGGTCCTGCAATTTCTCCTCTTAATTCTGTAAAATTCTCATCTACAAGATCTACTTTAATTTGATTTTTGCTCGTCTTAAAAATAAACAGAGAAACAAAGAATTGTAAGTAAGCATTTTACATACAGATTTCCCCCAAAATATGGCATTTTAATTAGAACAGTCATTTTTAAAACTCTTAATTAAAACGTGAAAAAGAGAGTAACCTAAACTAATCAGCAATCTTCCAGCTGGAAATATACTTCATTAAAAGCAGACTGTTTGTGAAGCATCAGAAAATTCAGTAATATGTTTTGTACTACCACTAAAATAAGCAAAGCAACCCAATGATACAATTTCTACAAAGTTGTATTTTTTATTACATTTTAAAAGTGATTTTGAAGCATTCATCCTACATATCTTAAGCTACAAAAATACATTGACCTAGGAGTTATTTTTTTTCCACTTGTTTAGAGCAATTTAATTAATAATAGGTGATTGGTCTGGTGTCCCCATCATAAGGACACAGAACTGTTGCAGCAAGTCCGGAAAACAGCAACAAAGATGATCCGAGGGCTGGAACACCTCTGCTATGAGGATAGGCTCAGGGAACCGTGGTTGCTCAGGCTGAAGAGGAGAAGACTCCAGAGGGACCTTAGAGATGCCTTCCAATACCTGAAGGGAGCCTACAGGAAGGCTGGAGAGGGACTTTTCATAAGGGTGTCTAGTGACAGAACAAGGGGGATGGTTTTAAGCTGAAGGAGAGTAGGCTTAGACTGGATCTTATGAAGAAGTTCTTCAGAAATACGAGTGATGAGCTACTGGAACAAGTTGCCCAGAAAAGTTGTAGATGTCCCCTCCCTGGAGGTGTTCAAGGCCATGCTGGATGAGGCCTAGAGCAACCAAGCCTAGCTGAGAGATGTCCCTGCCCATGGGACAATCTCTAAGGTCCCTGCCAACCTGAGCCACTCTATGATTGTGGCTTTCACCAGAATACAGGAGGACTCCCCCAAACATAGTGCTCACTATTTTAAAACAATATGATCTAAACACAACACTGCAGTCTTTAAGATCATGTTTATCTTTAGAATTCAGGCTTGAGATACAATTTATTTATAGGCTTAAATTTCATTGTCACCTCCTCAACATTTTCACACCCCAGATCAACTGGTCTACAAACTAAAAACACTGATACTGAAAAAGAAAACAGACATCTTCCAGAAACTGATTCTCATAAGAGTTTAACCAGACCTACTCATACCATTGAATCAGTTTTCCAAGTCCAGTGTTAGTGAAATTCATAAAATTATTCCAGTCAGTGACTTTCTTTGGGGATGCGAAGAAGATTTTTTTCTTAGGAAGATACACCATGAAGTTTTCAGAGCTAAGGTCATTACATGTAGGTCTGTTCATTCTACTTCTGTACACCATGCTCACTGACTGCAGTATAGATTTCTTGAATCCTATGTTACATTTTTTCCCCCCAAGATGCCCTGGTTTGAGCTAGAATAGAACCAATTCTGTTCAGTGATTTAACTTTCCAGGTCAATCTCTGCTCAGTTACTGAACTTTTCTGAAGTTAACAACATATTTTTGCAGACGGTGTCTGCTTCCAGCAGTGATAACAACCCATGTTTACATTTGCTGCTGAGGACTGGTATGCAGAAAGGCTCTGGCTTGTACTCGCTCCTATGGAGACCAAGGTCACTGCTAAATTACGAGTACCATGCTGAGGGTGCTGTAAGCAAGATGTCAGATCTGCAGGACAGGCAAGACAGGTGACCCTGAACTGACCAACAAGGGCTCCCATTCCAGAGAGCTTAAGCTCTCTACTTCAAAGGCCAGCATCCAAGGAAGACTATCTATTCTGCCTTCAATCTCAATACATGCATTCCTGACCCCCGTCCCAGAATCCAGCTCCTGAATCTGGCTCCCATCTGATGTAAAGTCCAGGCTGGGACTTCCCAATTCCTGCCTACAGCATCAGTGGTGATGGTGACATAACTGTTAACAAAGGGGTTGGGTTTCATATTGGGTTTGTATGTATTTATATATTTTATTTCATTGTTATTATTTTCATTAAAGTAGTTCAAGTTTTCTTTTCCAACTCCTAAGTCTCCCTTACTCCCTTTTATCTGCCCCTTTGGGAATAGAAAGAGGTTGACAGAAAGCATCTGTCACTCATCTAGTGGCTGTCCCAATCCTAACCCTTGACACAAGGGCTTGTATTATCTCCTCAGATCCTTTAAAATTGTTTCAACTAGTTCCACACCAAAATGCCCTGTGCAGCTGCACTCCTTCCTCAAAGTAAACTGGTTGCTGACAGCTATGAGAGAAGACTTAAGTCAGATAAAACTGATGGTTGCTGTCAACCAGTTCTTGTATCTGCCAAGGATGTGAGCTGTTAAGGATGCAGAATTCACAGAACCACACCTGGGATGTTGCTCCCTCCCTTACAAACGTTCTATAGATTCATTTGCCCCCAACAAAGAGGGTGCTCTTCTGACCAGAGATGCTCACAAATTTTAAAAACAAAACAAAACAAAACAAAACAAAGTTTAAAGTGAAAGTTTCACCATATGAAAGACCTCAATTAGAAGTCTCACTAAACTAATTTACACTTGTCTTTAAAACTTGGGTAGAAACCCTTTGATCCCACAAATGAGGCAGCATCTGCATCTGCACAGTTGAGGCAGAATGCTACAATACAAAAAAGCAAAGATTCAACCACGCTACAATTCAGAACACATCATGCATGTCCAAAAATCAAAATCCAGTTAAATATTAAATGTAATGGTTCTGGTTTACCAATTTAAAAATTATAAACTAGCTGTTTGTTTTCAGCTTAGCATCAGGTCTTGCATTCTAAGGTACCAGAGACAGAAAGTCATTACTAGAACTGATGAAGTTATGTTTACGATACATTTTACATTTCTCTTCTTTCCTGCTACTATTCATGTAAAGTTGCCTGACCAAGGAGCAACTCAAACAGTGTTCTTCCAAATCTTTGCTTCCGTAATAGTGAGCAGCAGCAGGACAGACTGTCCAGAGTGACAGCCCTCCCCCAACAGCCAGGCATTCTACTCCCTCTCTCAATCCAAACTCAATCACAGGCAACACGTGCCTCTGGCAAGCTTTTCAATCCCCCTTTTAAGTTTTCTGCTCTCACTACTGCAACTGGCAGCTCATTCCACCACCTCACAATTGTTAAAAGCTTTAAAACTGCAATTTAGGTAACACTATAATCCATTTACGCCTACCTGTGACAGCATTGTTTCCCAGCTTCAACAAGATTCTCTAATCTCTGGTATTTATTCCCCTCACAAAATATGCAGTATTTATACTTATTTCCCTTTTCAGCCTTAACTTTGCTCTAAATAACATGAAACTTTAATCTTGTCATATTGACTGTTTCATTTTCTGCACTTCACACCCCATGATCATGTAACTAGCCCTGCATAAAAGATTTCAGATGAAGTCTCAGAATTGGTGCCATGAACACTCTTACACTCAATGAAAAAGCATCACAACCAACATGGCCTAAGATCACTTCTGCCATCACGTCAGCACAACACGATCAAGTGACAGAGCCCCAGCAAGGCTTCCCATGGAAGTCTGTGTCCTCTTCAGTGACTGTA
Organism: Tricholaema leucomelas; assembly: GCA_013400475.1. Lineage (NCBI taxonomy): Eukaryota > Metazoa > Chordata > Aves > Piciformes > Lybiidae > Tricholaema lacrymosa > Tricholaema leucomelas. The sequence goes on along the minus strand of WAAF01004270.1, from coordinate 84,596 downwards.
CTGTGCTTTCTCAGAGCTACTGCCCCAGTGCATTACCTCTTAGCTCACAAAGCAGCACATTGGTATAAATTGCCAATACAGTTAACAAGTCACCGTAACTCCTCAGGCATTCTAAGGTCTATTCAGGTTCTCTGCTCCAAGATGACAGCAGAAGTTCTTGTTCTTTGCAAATAAACCCATAACTGTCCATCTTGAGGACTGAAGTGACAGCAAAAAGCAATGAATTTCAGTGATACTATCTATGGTTAACTCATGCTGTAGTTTTGCTTTATTTTCTGCTCGGTACTTTTCTTCAGTACTCCGCACACTGTAGTAGCAGCCTGGATATTCACCTTCATATTCAACTTCATGTAACACCACAGCAGCTGTTTTTCATGACAAATTCTTCCTGACTCCATAGACTTGGTTAAAAAAACCCAACCAAGCAAAAACCTTATTGCTAAGCAGAGAGTCAGTGATCCTGGTTTCCCTATTTGAGAGAGCCACTTTTATTATCCTCACCTCTAGCTATCTCCACACCCTTATTTCCTTTGTACAGAAGCTGGACGAGAAGCAGCAGGTTGTAGTACAATGTTCCCATGTAAGGATTCATAGAATATCAGGTTCCTACTTAAATTTTATCACATCCACCATGTAACAAATGCAGGCTTTCTATTTACATAGCTGGAGAACTTTTTTCCACACCGTTCTGACAGACTTTTCAAGACAGTGCTCAGATTGATCTTGCCAGTTCTTGCTTCTTCCTTCATCCCCGCAGCAACAACTAATATTTAACTGTACTGAAGTGATTATTCATCCATTTAATCTGGAGTGTTTTCCTACAACATTTCCCCTTTAATGAGGACCAGATAGAATAAAATTTGTTCATATTAGCAGCTTTAACAGTACAAATCCCTGGTCTCCACCAGCATCATCTGAGCTTTCTGCAATGTTACCAAAAGAGCTTCCCAAAAGCATGCTTCTGACACCAATGATCTTAGAACAGAATTTACAAATCAACTTGACAAGTTGATCACAAATCTCACAAGACAAGCTGATATTCCAGAAGCAGGTCTTCTACAAAGACCTCACTACACTTCCATAACAAGTCTAAAATAGCATCACCCTCTGTTGATTCAGTGACAACTTGGTGACTAAATCACTGGGCTAGCAACTCCTGCAATATGAGCTGTGCCATCACTAGTGGCAGTTACTTCTATAATCCTCAAGAAGTCAAATCCTGTAACAAGACAATTCCCACTACCATTTCTTGCCAACACAAAACCATTCCATCAACACCAAAATCCCTTTCTAGGAATCTACAAGTTCAACACTACACCAGCAGAACTTTCCATCATCACACCTAAAAATTATTTTAGTCAAGACTGACAAAAAAAAAAAAGTGTTAATGCCACATATTACACAATGCATGATGGCATTCCTTTTTTTTAACTCACATTCTACTTGGATTATGCATAGCCATTTTGCCTTCTGATATGCATGCCCTGATTCACATCAGCTTTGTCATTTTTCAGACGACCCCAACTGCTGAGTCATGTTTACCTGATTTTATTCTGCCTTGTGGAGATTAAACATGGGAGATTAGGAGAGGCAGAAAAGTTGGAGAAAATTCATACAGGGCACTTCCATTCATTACAAGACACTTATCTCTATAAAGAGACTCAAAGGAATCAATCCTTCATGAAGAATCACTCCCAAAGACTGGACACTCAATCACATTTATATCAGTAGCTAAGGATCGATAATATTTTGACTTTTCTTTGCCTGCCTCCTCTTTAAAAGAAATAACCCAGAATTACATTGTCTTCATTTAGATCTTCCTTGTACAGAACACACAATCCATTCCAGCAGAAACCTTGAAGAGTAAATGCTGCCACTACAAAGACTTTATCATGCATCATCTTCTCCACTTCTACTAAAATCCTTTTACAGAGCAGCTCTGGACCTTGTAATGTTACTCTCAGCATACAACAAGCTCTCCCTAATGTTCACCAAAATCTCTATGCCTTAACAAGGAGTGGCCCTCAGTGGAAGGATCTGCCTTCTTTCTGCAGCTAATCCACCCTTTTTCCTGAGCTTCCCATGCCATCTCCTTCCCTCCTCTCCAACCTGCCTTTAAAAAATTATGTGCTGTTCATGGCCTGTTATCCTCTTCACTAGCCCAGCACCTCCACTCTTAAGGCTTTTCTTTGAAGATGAAAAGGCAAAAAAGAAAGCCAATACAAACCACAACGTATCAACACCACAGGAGCACAGTAATATAAAAAATGCACTGCTGTTACTTCTCTCCAACATACAAATACTATTTACTACTTAAAAAGAAATCCAAGTTTGATATTGAGATAAGTCTGCTACTGCCTGGAGAGTGAAAGTAGGGGAAATTAATTTATTTTTAGAAGCAAGAACTGCAAGTGCATCGGAATTTTTTATGCTTTCTAAAAAGCCTCCAAATTCTGTAGTTATTTTGACAAGTAAAATAACTATAAATAAAAAAAACACCAACTTCAAGTACTTAGCATTAAAATGCTTGTTAGCAGAGCTGGCAATATGTTGAAAGATACTGGTAATTTTAACCAAAAATTAAGAAATAGGATGGGTTTAAATACTGTTTTTCGTTACAAGGCTGGCAGATTTTGCAATGTGTGTTGAACCCTCCTGAGTGGAAGGAAAAAAAAACAACTAACAACAAACCCCAAAATGCCCTCACACTTTCATGCCACCCATGTCACAAAAGACATTAAAAATTGGGTGATGATGTCATACAACAAATAAATGGACAGAGGTTATTCTCGAAGCAACCAACTCTGCTTACTCCCTCCTCAACATTACCTAAGCATTAGACCTTTGGTTCCTGCATAACAAAATTAGTCTAAAGACACTTAATAGGCCAAATTTTCCATCAGCATACATTCTAACTGCTGTGCTCAAAATCAAAAAAAAAGGAAAAGAGATTATATTTGTTGTATTATATTAGTAAGGGTCTATACTGAAGCTATTAAAAAGAAAGTAGTGTCAAAACTAATTGTTGCTTATACGCTCTGAGTGTGTCTCACCTTACATATTCAGACACCATGTACAAAATTCTTATCAAATATCTTTGGGTATAAATGCTGAAATGGTAAATTAGGATTTATGAAAACAAAAACCCACCACACACAAATATAATTTAAAAAAATAAATTAAACAGAATTAATCTTTAATTTTAAATCTTCTGAAGAAATGCAGATTAAAAAAAACAAACCCAAACCACAAGATCTTACTATCCCATACAGCAATTTACTACCAGCAGTCTGTGATTTTACAGGTCCTGCAATGTGATTTTTCTACATCTTAACAAGGAAATACTTTATGCCAGATAAAGTACTAGTACTTACTGTTAATTTGCTTTGGTTTTATAGAAAATAATTCATAGAAAACTCTAGAAGTATACATATATATATTAAAAAAATCAGAAAAACCCTTACCCGAGAAGACACACACATAAATAATAAATTATGTTTATAACAAGTCTAATTGCAATAAAAGCAGCTAACTATTAAAACTCTGTAATCCTTTAGTGCTTTGAGGCATACAACTGACATAGTAAGGAAAAGTTTTAAGAAGTGACAGAAAATTATAGAACTAACAGAATTTTCTCCACCAAGGACAAAGTCCGTTAGCTTGTTAGGGTGGGTGTGCATTTAAAACAAAATGCTTTCCACCACTAATTATTTCTACATCACACCAATGCAAATATTATCTTTCAGATAGAATTTTCAAGTTATTGTTTTATTCCACTATGAGGTAAATTTGCAATAAATGTTTTTTAGCCTACCTAAAAATCTAATAAAATGTAATTACTTCTCTGATATGGCTAAGATTTATAAATGTAAAGTAACTGATTGTGAACATCCAAATACTTTATGCTGAAATTCTAGGGATCAGTATTTAATAGGTCAAATTAAGTAAGAAATACTTTAGTGGGGTACTGGAACAGGTTGCTCAGAGAACTTGTGGAGACCCCAAGCCTGGAAGTGTTCAAAGCCAGGCTGGATGGGGCTATAAGCAAGCTGGTCTAGTAAGGTGTCCCTGTCAATGACAGAGGTGTTGAAATGAGATGATCTTTAAGGTCCCTTCCAATCCACACAATTCCAAGATTCTATGATTCTACTTCACCCTAGTCTGAAGCCTGTTGCAGATAGGGTCTGGTGATTATTGAACCAGGGCATTGTGGCGAGCGGCCACAGAAGCCACACTAGTAACATTAATCTATGCTACTACGAAGTTAATAATGTCTCATAAAACTCTTCTTATCTTTTCTTGCTGTTTAATAGTCAATCTCAACAGTCCTACTTAACACCAAGACCTGCCATGAACATATCTCAGGAGTCACAGATAAAGAACATCTGATTGACTATCATAATGAAATCCATATATTGCTATTTTTGCAAAAGGCCAGTAGTCTGGGTCAACCCAAGTAGCTACTCAGTAGCATTTTACTTCCTTAAACTATTATTTTAATTAGAAACTTTTAAAAAAAGTTAATTCTCATCCTATTTAGCAACCTTTTACAAATCTGTGGATAAATATTCAAAGTTTGGAGTTTTCGGGTTTTGTTTTCTTTCCTCCCCTACAACTGCTTTGTCTTCTTCTACGCTTTTGCTACAATAGCATTAACTGAGCTTCAACTGTCTACCCCTCCACTGGTAAGTCAGGAATGACGACCCTAAGAAAAGCTCACCTCTTAGGCTGCTAAGTCGACTGCCAGCCTCTCCTCTCATTTTCCTCACCTTACTACTTCTGCTCTAACCAATACTCTACCTTCTTAACCTTTTGTCATCCCAGAGTAGCTCTAGACAAGTACACTGAACCTGCTCAGCTCACTCTTCCACGGGAAATGTGAAAATAACAAAAAAGGCAGCATCTCTCACTCTACTAGGAAGCAAAGTGCAGGACATGGCCATGCAACAAAATGACAAATTCAACTTCGAAAAACATCAAGCTCTAAAATTGTTGTTTTGGGCTTTTCTCCTCAGTCACAGAAATACCAAAGCAAGAAGGTCAATGCTCTGGAAGTATTCATTCAGACTAACTGGAATCAAAGTGCACCTCGAGAGCCTGAGTTTGTTATTATAAAGAGAAGCAGAAATGTCACATAATTACCACAGTCACAACTATGAAATATGTGCACTGCACTATCAGTTGAGATCAGCAGATTACATTTGCATTCTCAGAAAGAGCTCTTGCTGACCTTCAAACACAGAGCAATGCTCATCTGTGAAGCAGTCCAATGTTTGGGCTAGAAGGAGAACAGAGGAAAGAAGCCTGTCTGAAGCACACTGAAGAGCAGCTTTCCTAGATAAGGTCAATACAAAGAAATGCATTTTCTTAGAACATTCCCACATTCTTTGACCCTACTTTAAGTCTTGAAGTTCTTTTGCATCTCACATTCTATTCATCTCACTACATTCACATATTATTTATAGAATTACAACATATAATTTATAGAATTAGACCTGGTTTATTTTTAGTTTAAAAATGAGAGATCTGTTATATTCTATTTTTTAAATTTATTTACTGATCAATGGGCTATGTTACTAATAAATAATTTGCATTTTAATGCATTAAAGAAGCTGCAAATATGAACCCTGTCTCAATTCTGTAGTACTGGTACTCAGACTAGAATTTTTACATTTATCACAGTTTTATTCATTACATGCATCTCAACTAAGACTCCTCAATAAAATATCTTAATGAGAGATTTAACCTGTTTCAGCCTTAAAATTCCGTATTATTACATGTGTTTACATACACGAATTTGCTTCCTGTCAGAATACAAAATCACAGAAAGCTCGGGGCTGGAAGGGACCTCAAAAAATCATCCAGTCCAAGTCCCCTGCCAGAGCAGGATCACCTACACCACACCACATAGGAACACATCCAGCTGAGTTTTCAGTATCTCCAGAGAGGGAGACTCCACAACCCACCCTGGGCAGCCTGTTACAGTGTTCTGTCACCCTCATAGGGAAAAAAAATTGCCTGATGTTTATGTGGAAGTTCCCATGCCTCAATTTCCACCCATTGCCCCTTGTCCTGTCACTGGGAATCACCAAGCAGAGCCTGACTCAATCCTGTTGGCACTCACCCTTCACACATTTATGAACATGAATGATGTCATCTCTCCATCTCCTCTTCTCCAAGCTAAAGAACACCAGATCCCTCAGTCTCTTCTCGTAACAAAGATGTTCCAATCCCTTAATCATTTGTGAGGCTCTGTGCAGACTCTTTCAAGCAGTATGTTAACATCTCAAAATTTAAAATCTTCATTTTGCAAGGTAGGCCTGGAGCATCCCTAAGTTTTAGTAAAACTATTTAAGGTATCTAAATACCAGCTCTTGCTAACATTCAGTCGTTAAAACATCACTCTACCAAAAGCTGTAGGAGATTCTCCTTACACGGCAATTTAAGGCAGTGGCTTCCCAGTTTCTCCCGGGAAAGCTGATGTAAGTGAGGAGGCAGGATGGTGTGCAACCGCAACCGTTCATACAACTGCACAGCAAAAACCTGAACCCATGCTATCCTAGTAAGAAAGTTCTGTCATTTTAATCCAACTCCTTGATTTGATTCACCACAAGCACTGCAAGAGGGAAGCACAAGGTTGGAAGAGGAGGAACATGACACTGCTTCTTGGCACTGCCTTAGGACAACTCAAAAGAATTTGGGAGACTTCAGCTCTCGTGTCTCTCTAAACTATTTCTGACAAAATTCTTGCGTCAGCCACCAACACACTGAGGTGTAACTGACACAGCTATGCTGGCATAAGCCCTAAGTGCAGTTACACAATCTTTACTTGTCTCATTGAAGGATAGTGTGGCTAAGTGGTAAAGCTATGCCATGAAAGCTATGGAAGTAACAGCATCCTCCCATGACAGACCCTCCCATGCTAGCAGAAGGGCCCCTATACAGCTACAGGCTGTGCCTAACTATGTGAGACATTCATAGTATCTAGAAGCAGTAATCATGTGCAGAAGCTGCCTGAAATTAACCTGAGTGCCGCTGAGAGACCTGGCATCAGCATGGGCACAGTGCAAGGGACTCCTGTTCTGGACAGCACAGTTCAGGAAAGCCTACATAAGCAAGCAATTCTGCAGGAACACAAGATGTATTTTCCTTATCTTTTTATACACAATTGTGCCTTTGATGCAAAACTACTGAAAAACTCTGCAGAAAAAGTACACTTTAATAATCATTTTGAACTAAAATTTGAATTAGTCATTCTATAAACAACCAAAAACATTTGATACAGATTTCACAGTCATTTCAGTAAATCTGCCTTACTTAGGTTGCTAGTAATTCTACGTATAAAGGAATCAAAGGATTCAACTCACTTTAAATCAATTACATTAAATCACTCTCAGTTTCAGAACTTCAAGATTGGCAGAAAATAGCTCAGAACAGTGTTTCTGTACTAGCTTCCCATATGGACACCCTTGTTCCAAAGGAGAAGGGCTCCCCTGAACACCCTGAAGGCTCTAAAAGCTTCCAGAAAAGAAGCAAATACAATACAGCCATCATGATCTCCATCTGCATATGCCACTTTATTTCACAATAACCTCCTATATTTAAACACATCTTAATATAGCAAAAACTTTTAAATACTTTTTCAGTTAACTTTCAGCTAAAAAGTGATACATATTCTGCCTGAACCAAACAACCTATTTAAGTAAAATATGGACTAATGCATTTCTGGACTAGGTGTTTTGTTTTTTTTTCCCTTCATAAAACACTGTTCAGGGCAGACCTCATTGCTGTCTACAACTACCTGAAGGGTGGTTGTAGCCAGGTGAGGGTTGGTCTCTTCTGCCAGGCAACCAGCAACAGGACAAGGGGACACAGCCTCAAGTTGTGCCGAGGGAAGTATAGGCTGGATGTTAGGAGGAAGTTCTTCACAGAGAGGGTGATTTGCCATTGGAATGGGCTGCCCAGGGAGGTGGTGGAGTCACCGTCCCTGGGGGTGTTCAGGAAAAGACTGGATAAGGCACTTAGTGCCATGGTCTAGTTGACTGGATAGGGCAGGGCGATAGGTTGGACTGGATGATCTTGGAGTTCTCTTCCAACCTGACTGATTCTATTCTATTCTTCTAGTCTGTACTTTAGGATCTGAAGGAATGTCACCTTAATCTTAATTTTCTAGTTAGACATATACATTCATTAGTCTTACCTTTCCTAATGTACAATTGATCTTACTGGCTAATAACAAACAGAAACAATGAAATAATGAACAAAAATTAGTTTCCCACACATGTCTTGTGACAACAAAGGTACGATAGCTCCTCCTAGCACTCCAGTAGAATGGCACATAGTATGAGCTCAGCTTTCTTAGATCTAAGCACAGACAAATAACTTGGAAGTTATACTCCATGAGTGACTGGGGTTTATGGTGTTGCCTAAAGCATAAGTGCTGAATAAAGCTTCTGCAGACAGGGACATTCACACCACTGATCTCCTTGTGAGCATACTTGGAAGACTACAGAGAAGCACTTCGTGGCCTTAGCACAATTCTGTTACAACAAATGAGAGTAACAGACCCAGATCTGGCCCTCAAGGTAATTCTGCTGCTCACAGAGGTACTTTATTTATTATGCAGATACCATTTTACGAAATACTTGTGGCAAGCATATTCAAGTGCTCCCAATATAAATATTACAAGTAATAATATAATAAATTGATATAATCTGAAGGGAAAATGCTAGATAAGCCAGGAGTGGAAAAGTGGACTATATCCCTAGAGTGCCTCAAACAATACTGAATCTCAAAACTCACACTCCCTGCATGAAAGAACTAAATTGCTAATTTTCCTTATCAAAATTGCATTGAAGTTCTACATAGTTTTTCAGAGACAAAAAGATAGTCTGCATACTAATGACAAAATTTAACCAAAAGCATTTCCTCAGTTTAATACCTGCAGCCATTATTAATGTAAAAGTAATGAAGTACAGTATGACAACAGTCCTGACTGGGATTATGACATAAAATGGAAACCATTTAACAGGCGAATAATTTAAGCACTATGTTAAGTATCTGCACTAGTTTAACAAGTTTAATGCAACTGTAAGACCTTGGACAAGTCAGGACTGGACTGTTAACCACCACTTTCTTGCAGTTTTCAGTTACACAGGTTTACAACAAAATGTTAACTTTATTTGAATTTCATACTGAGTAAAATGAACTAACCTTAGGACTTGTACACTTCTTTCCTATTAAAGCCAAACTCCTGGAAACAAGCACAGAAGAATGAATGGGAGAGTGGGAAGTTTAAAGGATTGGCTGATTTCTACCATCCCTTAGGTCCACAAAGAGTTGTGGTCAGAGGGTATCATCTGGTAACTGAGGTCTAACCTCTAACCCTTAACTAACCCAATCCTGGAACCAATGACTGTATCACAGTCTCACAGTATCACCAAGGTTGGAAGAGACCTCACAGATCATGAAGTCCAACCCTTTACCACAGAGCTCAAGGCTAGACCATGGCACCAAGTGCCACGTCCAACCTTGCCTTGAACAGCTCCAGGGACGGCGACTCCACCACCTCCCCGGGCAGCCCATTCCAGTGTCCAATGACTTTGCTCAGGTTTTTAAGAGATAACCAAAGACTACCAAATAAGCACGGCTGCAATGGAGACCAAGCTTTTTGTTTCCCCATTTTCCACTTACAAAATCTTTAGGATTCTGCCAGTTGATATGTAGACCACTTAATAGAAATCTGGACTCTACTGGGTATGTGTTAACATGAAAAAAAATGCCACTGACTGAGCACAGCACTGAGCAGTGGATCTTGCCTTCCCTTCACACGCATTCCCATTACCTGCATGTGTTAAATACTTTGAATCATATATTTAAGTAATATTTATAATGCTGGTGCTTATTAGTATCTATGTTATACTGATCTTAATATTGCAATGGTATTATATCCACAGAACTTCAAAACCAGCTATATGGTTCAGGCAAAAAAGGAAACTAGTAATTCAGAGAGATCACCTTAGAATCAAGAATAAACAGCAGCCCTTTTAAAACTTCCTAGTAAATAATTTACATTTTGGTTTGAGACCACTATTCCTTAGTTACCAAGACAGTGACTTAGGGGCAAACCTGTCTGAAGGCAAATATCCAAGATGCATTATTTTCCAGTACAAGCTGGAAGATCCGGACAAACACACCACAGACAGAATTAAGAAAACCAAAGATGCCCAGTAATTGTGTTGCAGTATCCTTTTAATCTAATTATAGGAACCAGGTCTAAAGCTTCTCTTGCCTGAAATCATAGGCACGGATTGAAATACACAGTAGATAGCAGACAAAGTAAGTTTTTGTAATGGACAAAGAACCTCACAAACCATTTCAGGAAATACAGCCTGAGGAAGTATTATCTTCTTCCTCTCTGTTCTACATTCAGGGTTCCAACCCAGAGCTTCTTCAACTTGAAAAACCTGAGCTTTGCATTTACAAGAGAAACTCAGCTTCGAATCTGAAGAGGTTTCATTGTAGTCTCAGAACAGTGGAAACTTCTAAAGCAAAAAAGCAAAGTCTACTTTAAAAATCTATTTTTTTTACAGGAGAATCTTTTACCAGGTGTGGCAGCAGAGCTGAGGCCTCTGCCTGCGTTTCCTTCACAAACATAAAAAACCCACCGAAATTTAAAAAAAACCAAACAACATACAGAAATACAGAATCACATAAAGGAGACACTTCAGTTGCCTCTAGTCCTAGCTCCTGCTCAAAGTAGGTTCAATTAGAGTAGGTTGCTGAAGAAATTGAGTTTTGAACATCTCCAAGAACACTGGTCAATCTGTTTAAACGTTTAGCTACTATAACAGTAATTTTCTTCCCAGCATCTAGTCAGAATTTCCCATGTTCCAGTTTGTAACCTGTTGCCTCTCATCCTGTTACTGTGCATTTCTGAGACAAGACTGGCTCTTCTCCAGAGCTTCTCATTAGGTATTTGTGGATGACATGAAGATGTCCTCTGACCAGTCCTCTCACCTTCTCCTCACATACCATGTGCTCCAGCCCCTTAACCACCTTGACATCTGCTCTGCTGGGCTAAGTGCATTGTATCAGTGTCCCACACTGGAAAAGACCAAAACTGGAGACAGTACACTAGATATGGTCTCAGAAGCACAGAACAGAGGTGAAGAATCACGTCTTGGAACCCAATGCCTAATGGTTCTTACTAATGCAACCCAGTATGTGGTTGGTCATCTTTGCCATAAGTAAGAGCATTGGTGAATCATGTTCAACTTGCTCTCTATCAGGTCATGCAGGTCTTTTTCTGCCAGCCTGCTTTGCTTCCAGTCAGTTTCCAGTCTATGTGTACTGATGCATGGCCTATTTATTTCCTCCCAGATGCAGGACTTGATATCTACTTTAACTTCAGAAGGTTCCTGTCCACTCATTTCTCCAGCCTATTAAGATTCCTTTGCAAAGCAACCCTGGACTCCAACACACTAATGCCACCTGCATGCTCACTGCTTTATCATGTACAAGCCTTCCATGAGGCTTAACAGAGATGGGTAGCAACCTAATAAAGTCAGATTAAGAATCCTCATCTTTACACCTTTTGTAACTTTATACCTTTAAATTAACTAGTTGTGCTCTAGCTTTATTCACATAAACAGTCCCACTAGACTCACTAAGCCTCAAACTGACTTCACTGAGACTATATGGTTCAATCCAAAGTCGAACATACGTATTATCAAAAAACAGATACTGCTTAAAAAAATCTGTAGCTGATTAAGGAACCGGAATAGTTGAGTGGTCGAGGCCTTGTCCCCAGAGACATTCAAGATCAGACTTGGATGTGGCCCTGCACAGCCTGATTTAGTTGGAGGTGTCTCTGCTCACTGTAAGGGGGTTGACAAGATGACCTTTGAGGGTCTCTTTCGACCTTATGCAATTTGAGAATCTGTCTGTGAATAGAAGACATCTCATTGCTCTGCATATGCATTGGTTCTAGTTAATAAATAGGAAGAAAAAAAAAACATTCACAATTTCCAAGAGGCCCTCCTAGTAACACTGGAGCACAATTACTACTAAAAGTTTCCATCTTAGTGAATTCAGCTTCTAACACCCAAGACCACCCAAACATAAATAAACTGAAATCGTGAATGTTTCCTGAGCCTGCTTATAGCTTTTCCAAACAGCAAGGGAACTTCAGAGATGTCACTTAGCACCTTAGTATGAACTGCCACAAATCACAAAAGCACTACAGGCACTGGTAAAAGCCAACACCACAGCTACTCACCACAACTCTAAATGCCTAAGAGGATACTTGGTATGTTACTTTTCTCTTCTCCCTTTCTCCTGTATATCATGAAACTGCTGTGGACTCCAGAATACTCACTTCCTTCTAGGAAATGAAGTACTGAAAGTTTTGACATTGCTTTACTGTCTCTACTTAAACACAATTTTGGATTCAAGCAAGGTACAAATTTTAACCGCTAATTCTGCTATCTGCTCATGCAGATATTCATACTCCACAACTGCAGCTGAGTTTAATTTATTCTCAGCTCTATCTGGGTTTGCCTCCCATGCAGATAAACCTCTGCCTCTTGATATTCATAGGAGAAGAACATTTTGTGCTAGAGATATTCACAACTCCTCTTGCTAGGAGGAAGCTATGTTTCCCAATGTGTTACCCTCAGCACCTGACTAGTGGCTTCACTGTAAGGTGTCCAATAGCTTCTTACAGACGACCAGAAAACATCTTACATTTCTACGTGATGAAAGAAACTGGGTGGACAGTTCAACACTGAATCTTTCAATGCTGGCATAAAACAATTTCTTTAAAGTGTAACACTAATGTTCTACTATTACATGAAAACAAATGACACATTGTTTAACATACCTAACGAACTAAAACTACTTCTCAGCATCCGTCTTTACGTGACACGATCTTTAATCACGTTTTTATTCGTTGTTAAATGCCATTCAGATTCTTCCTCTCATAAGATAGCTGCTTATAAAAAGAAAGCAGACAAGGATTTGGCTACCTACTGCATTTCAGTAGCTCTATTCAGAAATAGTACCAACTAACCTTCACCAAAGCTTTCTCCCACTTATCACTATTCTCCCAACATCTATTTATTGGCCTGTCCATCATGCTGAAGCCTCATAGTTTTGTTCAAAACATATGTTGTGGCTTTAGAATTCCAGCACATAAAACCAACAAGGTAACAGATGAATGAAATGACAGAACATGAGAAACAATGACGTTGAGCAACTGGTACCTTCCTCAAACTAGACTTTGGAGTAGGATCTGATTTAATGTCCTGCTTATTCATTTCAGAATTTTAACTTGGCTGGTTAAATGTGTTACTACTCAGATCAATTTAACAGCTTCATCCTCATTGAAGATGCTGAACCTCGTCTACCTCAGAATTTATATCAATACTTTGAAAAGCACTTCTGACAAAAGAATTTTTTTTCATCTAATTCAAATATCAAAAAGATTAAAAATTATATAGATGTCTCTTAAACAATATCCCACTCCTTAAGTTAATGGGTAAGGCTTATCATAAAGCTAGAAATAATAAAGCAAGCAGAGCAAAAATTATTTTATTGCCCAAGTGTGAAAAGACTTTAAATGCCTTTTCAAAATACACAAGCCCCAGATACAACTTTAAAAATGTAAAAGATCCTTCATCTCTTATCTCTAAACTAGAGAGTAAGATACTTCAACATTCACATTTAGTCATTTCCCAGAAATGCCGTTTAAGACAAGAAAACAGCAGTAAGTAGTATGGGAAGTATATTTACTCATATGAACACCAAAGATCCATAGATCTTTATCAACAGCAAGGATAAACAGGCTTTTCAGAACTCTTTATCCACTGATATTTAGAAATTAATTCTGGTGTTTCCAGTATATGCCTCAAATGCAGAAGGAATTAAATGGCATCCATCAGATCCCTTTCAAAAACATTTCTAGCTCTACCATTTTATTTCAGCCCAAAAGTGAGTACTGGAAGAAAGGAGACCAAATAGCCTATGTACTTTTTCCAAGTGTGCCTGCCCCCTCTCCCAGGCATTTGTGCTCATTCTGCATCTGCAAGGAAACAGGGAGACTACTCTTCATGGTCAGGTGTAGCTCAAACCATCAAACAAAAAATAATTTAAGTGCAGATAATGTGAGCCACTTTGCCTTCACAGACAAACTTAAAACTTCCAGATAACCAATTCAGCACCACTATTCATTAAAAAGTTTCAGTTTACACAAGTCACACAGGACAAACAAAACACTTACTTTCCTCTGTGATGTGTAGCATTTAGCTATACCTCCATTCACCATCTTACTCCATATGTTATGTTGAGTGGTGGTGACACCAAAGTTTTGACTGCCTTTGAATGCACAAACGTTCACAGAAAAACTTTGCTTTCAACTTGGGAAACCATTGAGTAATGCTGAAATTTTGCATTCCAGACTAGGGAGATAGTATATTCTGTCATAGCCACTTTATACATACTGCTGTATCAGTGTAATATTCATATGTAGCTTGCTACTGTCAGGAAAAAAAAGAAATATCAAACTCCACTGTAATTTCAACATTCCATCATTTTTGTTTCATAAGAATTGTGGTCTTATTGCTGAGGAGCCTTGGGCAGCATAGCAGCTATTTCATAGTATTATTTATTTCCAACATTCTGTACTGAGCCTTTCAATGCACAGACTAAACAAACAGCAATAGCGAAAAATAGGCTCACTAGATTCAACCTTTATGGTAAGAAAATTTAGCATGGCTTTATCTCTCAAAAAAAGTCCTATATAAGTCGGTTTTTCCCCTACATAAAGGGAAAAGGGTCTTGAAGCCTATAGACAGCGCTTGCAAATAAAGACTTCTTTGTTCCCACAATATCAGCTGGTTACATGGGGCAAAAGGCTTACATTTTCTAGCTTTGGTATAAAGGTAACCACCTAGAAATTTCTCTTGGTTTACATGTGATTCTGTATTCGCTGTGCAATACCTTGGTGAGATCAGTCTGGGTGCTGAAAGCAGCTGTAAAACAAGGCCCTTACATTTTTCTAGGGGCTAGATCAAGCTGCATAGCAACAATGTTATCAGCACACATGCCAAAAGCACATCAACTACCGCTACTCTAAACGTGTTTTTCTTAAGTCATTAATATATCTCTCTCAAAAAAAAAAAAAAAAAAAAGCTTCTCGATTTTCCCTCTGCGAATATGGCTACATTTCTAAAACACTATCTTCTCTAAGAGTTACATACTCACATTAATATTTCACAAGCATCTAACCTGCAACAACATCCCAAGTAGGACGACAGTGACGACACAACCATTAAAACCTATCTGGCTGACGTCCACCAACTCACATACCGACATAGCAAAAGCTGTACTGATGCAACCCTGCAAAGGCTGCTGTGTATTCCCCTAAACTTATCAGAACTTCTCCAGCGTCCCCCTGAAAGTAGTCAGCTACTCTTATTGACCACCACATACCTCAGAACATACTGTTCAGGAAGCGAGGTAACCTGATTGCAATGAGTGAGGGTTTAAAAACATGTACCTGAAGGTGAGTAAGCCTGCAGTGGGATAAAGGAAGTTCTGTATTAAAGTAACCTGAATAAACAGGGAATTATTTTTTCTCAACCCTTTGAAAAAAAAGAAATACATTAAACTCAGCGTCTACAGCTTGAGGCACCGCTGACCAGAGAGGCGAGTTAAAGGGGACGCATAAAACCGCGTACCCTCGGCCTCACCGAGGCGCCTCATCCCCCCCCCACACCCCCGAAGGCGCCTGGGCCCGGCGCTGCGCGGGCGGCGGCACTCACGTGCGTGCGGGGGGACGCGGCACGGGCGCGAGCCAGGGGCCGCGCGCTCCCCCCGCGCCGGGCAGGCCCCAGCCCCGCCCCGCAGTCTCCGGCCTGGCACCATGATAGCGTCCAGCGGGAACTCGCGCTGAGGACCCTCGCAGGAGGGCCTGGCCCGCCTTCCCGGCCTCATCCTCACGCCAGAGCAACCGCCGCTGCCGCGCTTCCTGGGCCGGGCCCCGGCCGCCGGCCCAGCTCCCTCCTCGGGCCGCCGGCGACTCCCGCTGCCCACTGGGGGAGGGGCTCTGTGCCCCCCCATCCATCCACCCCCCCTTCAGGCGACTGCCCGGTCCCGTCTCCCCGGGAATCGCCATTCTCCTCCCCGAGGCCATGGGACGGGCCCACCCCCAGCGCGGGGAGGTGGGGTCGAGGGGAAAATGGGGTCCCCGAGAAGGCCGTCGAGGTGTCCGCACCGTCCCCCACTGCCCACATACTCCCAAACACACATACACACGCTGAAGGATGGCGGCGGCACGCAGAGGGAGCGGGGAGAGGCTCTCACCTCCTCGCTCTTCAACACCTCCTTGAACTCCCGCTTGATCCTCTGCACCGCGATGTTTGCCATCTCCGCAGCGGGCACCCACTCGCCGCTGCCGCCGGGCCCAGCGAGCTTCGCCGTCGCCGCCGCTCTCGCTATGTAAGTCCCAGTCCCACCAAAATGGCGCCCACGCCGAGCATGCGCATTAAAGCAGCCGGCTCTGCCGCCGCCACTCAGGAGGGGCCGCCGTGTGCGCGGAGCGGAGAGGGCTTCGGGGCCCTCCGATGGTGGGGATTGAGTGCTAGCCGGTCAGGGTGGCGGCAACAGCAGTATACGGTCTTGGCTTCCTCCTCTCTGCTGCCCCCGAGAGAAGGATGCCGCTGTCTCCTGAAGAGGCGATGGGAGTTTCGCCCCGGGGGACACCTGTCTGCCTCTCACTGTGCTCCCCTGCTGCTGCTCACCCTGTCGTGGAGCAGGCGGCTTCCCAGCGGCGGCTGGCGAAAGCGTAAGGTGGATCTGCATCTACAGCCCCGCTGCCGCTGTTGGCGGGCGCCAAGGCAGAATTAAGGTGATTGTGTTGTCACAGTTCCTGCCGCGAGCAGCGCGGCCCCCCCGACCTCCCACGCCCGGCCGTGTTGCTGGAAGTAATAACCCTGAAGCACCAGGTTGGTGAAGGGGGAGAAGGAATGCCCTCGGGAGAGCTGAATGGCAGCTGGGCCGGGCCAGACGTGGCTCGAGGTAACAGAGGGAAAGTCTTGAGGGAAAGTACCTGAGGAAACAGCTGGCTCAGGGAGCAGCTGGATCGTCTTCTAGTCAGGACCCTGATCAAGAATAACCAGAGAGGTTTTTACATGCCCTGAGAATCTGCCCGACTAGCCCGTACAGCAGTTCCTATCTAATTATTGCCCCTTACGCTGGAGAAAAACAATTCCTTATACAGATTTCTTCTGTTCCTTGCCCTGTTGGCACCCTCTTTTCCCTTGAAGACGCTGCTGCACCCAGGAGACGGGAGAACTTACAGGCCCGGCAGGCACAGAAGCAGGCAACTCTGCGGAGGCAGCGTAAGCAACTCTTTGTTTTTATGGATTCTGATTTTAAAAGTAGATTAAAAGGTGAATGTCGGTCCTCTCCAAGGGACTGTTAACATTTTATTGCGGAAGCAAACGGCAAGACAGCCGTTGCTCTGTCTAAAAAGTGAAGCAGAATGTCAGTAACCTGTATGTATGTGAGTAACTCTGCTGATGGTTACTCATACTGTAGTATGGCATGGAAAAGCTTAAGTAGATTTTCATGGAGGAACATGCGATTGCATTTACAACTGTTGTTTCTTCAGGAAGTAGAAACTTTTGACACCTTAAGGTCTATGGAAAATTTTTATACTGCCTCATCTTAATAGATATTTATCTCAACAAATGTCTGTTTCTGATGTGGCTGTCATCTGCAAATGTTGTTTATTTATCTCCATTAGTATATGCAGCATGTTTACTATTGCAAACACAGCAAAAAAAGTATAGGCCCAACTGATAAAAAAATCTGGCAACTATATACAGATGTACATAGTCCTTTTTCTCTGCATTTTTACTCTCCCTCTGTGGTTTGCCTGGAAAAAGGCCATTTTCCTGCAAGATTGCTGTGCCATGTGCATCTGTTCATCAAATTAGGTCTTCAGACCAAAACCTGTTTTGGATGCAATACACAGTGCGGGTTCTCAGCTGAGGTTTCAGTACCTTTTTGAGAAGGACCTTTTTGCATTAGGTCTGATTTCTTTTTAATGACTTCCTGTGTGATCTTGGGCCTTCATCTTCAGAGTAATTTAGATATCTAAGTCCCACAGATGTGTCATAAGTTCCCTTTGAGGAGATAAGCCAGGACTTCTCTGTGCCTTAGGCTCTCACTTGTAAAATAAGAGTAAATAACTCTTCTCTGCCTGTTAGAGCCCATTGATGAAAGTTAGGTCTATGGTGAGCTGAGTTCCTATCAAATGCTACAGACAAAAAAGATGAAGGTAGTATATAAAATCTCTAGGTTCAGTGTCTCAGGTCTTTTCAGATAGTTCACAGGAAAAAAGATGAGCTTCTAATATTCAGATAATGCTGTGAACAGAGTGGAAAACATGACCTTTATCAAGTGTCAGAATTCTTTGTGTTCCTTTGACTTTGCTTGTATGTTATAGGTAGTAGATATCCAGCAACACCCACAGTAAAGGGCAACGATTTCCCCTGGTTTGTATCTAGGTTCACTTTCATGTGCTCATTTGGATTACAAATGTCAGAGTCTGTAACTGAAAAAAAATCAAATTATGATGAATTGCTGCATCTCTTTCTTACTCAACCCCATTCCTTTCCCTTGTCCTTACAGTGGCATCTTTCATTTCTCTCAGCTGTTTCATACTTGCCATATACTGTGTTATTTCTCTCTTTTTCTTAAAAGAAACGTACAGAAAGGATTTTGAAGGGATTGAACAGAGCCATAGCAAGTTTTGCCAGGATTCAAATACTGCATAAAATCAGTAGCTTATGTAATCAACATGCTGGGGTTATCATTGTATAACTGCTATACTGTTTTATGCTTCACAGTAGTTTACTGTTTTAAAAAAAGAGCCTCTTCAGAGTTTGAGGTCAGAACAGGACCATAGACTAACAGCTGTTGTATATGCGATTTGAGTTGTGGGGTTTGATTTGGGTTAGAGTTTATTTGGAGGGTTTTTTTTTACGAAATAAGGGAATGCTTAGAAAAAATAAGAACGTAGCCTCTTTGTGTGATTTCAATGACTTCCATGTCTGACTTCATAATATATTGTACAGTACATTGATAATACAGTCCTGTGTCTATTTCAAGAAAGTTCTCATTAGTCTTTGACCCTTAGAAAAATCTATACACAAAATATGAACTGAACATAGTCATCTCACTTTTTTGAATTAAAAAAGTTTGCAGTCCATCTGATTTCAGGAGAGCGTTCTTTTATTGATGACATCATCAATTTAACCTTGTACTGAACAGTTCTTTCAGCAGCAGCTTTCGCAAACTGTTTGAGAGTTGGTTTATGGCTTTTGTCTGTTGGTGTTGATCATAACTAGCAGTGGCTGATACAATTCTGGGTATCCATGGATTGTTTATTTAGGATAGTACTTTAAAATACTTCTGGAAGTGTATTAAATGAAGTTCATACTATTCCTGCAGTAAGATTTACTGCAGGAGGAAGGTTTATAGGATCAGTGCCCATAAAGTAAGATAAGTTGTTATAAGACCTTAACCCAGGCTCTCACTATTGAAAGGCTGCCAGTATTCATTAGCTGATGCTAGGACAACCAGTCATCCTAAACACTGTATCATTGCCCATGGAATATGGGATGCATTTTCATGGAAAAGTGGCTATTGTTCATGTACAAATTGCACATGTTGGATCCAGACTCATTTGCTGTACATACAGTACAGTCACAGTGTGCATGGCTGTCTAGGAATGTTTTGAGAGACTCCAAATCTGGTAACATTCAAAGCTAGGTTGGATAGGGCCTTGAGCAACCTGGTCTAGTAGGAGATGTCCCTGCCCGTGACAGTTGCTGGAACCAGATGATCTTTAAGGTGCCTTCAAACCAAACTGTTCCCATGATTCTGTGGTTCACCTATCACAGACTATGGATGTCTCCCCACTCCTGTATTCTGCCTGGAGACCCCAAGATGCTTACAACAGTACTAAGTATGATTAAATACTTGTTCTTCAAGCTAAGATACATGTTCATATTTTCCTCTTTCCCATATTTTCCTAATTTTATTCTGTTTATATGAATGGGATATTTTTTGTTAGAATTACTCCAAGAAAATTTGGCATTCTTGAGGTTGTTCCCTGTAATAAGAAAAAAATGCCAGTTTTCAAACTGTAACTTTCTAGCATGCTATTCCCCTTTTGCTGCTTCGTGTCTTGCATAACAAGATTTCCTCCACCTCATCTCAGCCTCTTTAGGGGAAAAAAAAAATCAGGCTTGATCTTCTTTCATTGTTGCTGGAGGATTTCTTATGGGAGAGGAAAGCTGTCTCAGGACGTCTGTATGCTGCTTTCAAACTCCTTAGAAACAAGAGTTGAACCTGTAACATGTTTCCGATTCTTAATTTGTTTATTTCATGAGACACCCATGCAAGGATTAACTTTATAGGCTGTGTATTAGGTGCTGTGCATTTTGCATGTAAATGTTCATATGTGCATGCATAATAATGATTTATTGAAATAAAGCAACAAATATTCATAAAACTAGGTTATTTTTAAATTTAACCCCCATTTTCCACCAGACTTACACCTACAGCTCTATGTCTGTCATGCCAGCTTCCAACAGAGAGGCCTACATGCCAGGAGTTGTCTTTTTTTATCTGAATCTCATTTAGCACATTTCAGAGACTACAAATCCATCTAAGTCTGTTTATTGTCTGTTAATTTGTGTTCCTGTTGTGGCAGCGTCTGGATGACTCAACTCATTCCGAAGATTAGCTTTATCATAAAAATAACTAACTGGTTGTGCGAGTTGACCGAGTTTTTAAGTTGTCATCTGAACTTTCCTGTTCCTCCTCCTATTCGTGTCCCGGTCGGGTTGCGCGGGCAGGGGTAAGAGTGCCCTCTCCTGGGTGGAACAGGGTTTCCTCCGGCTTGCTCGTCGGAGCCGGGTCCCACGGCTGGGGAGCTGTTGGCCGGACGGAGAGCTCGTGGCACGGCTACCGTCTTTTCTAGTCTTCCTGTTAAAGGTGTTGAGGAAGAACTTGATGGATTTCTGCAGGCAGAAATCCCTAAAACAGCAGAAGAGAAATTGTTGGTGTTCCTGAGAGGGAGAGCAAGTATTCACTCACAATCTGCACTTTCACAGAATTGTTTTGGTTGGAAAAGACCTTTAAGATCAAGGAGTCCAACCATTAATTTTATTTTTCATGTCATTTAGCAGCTTAAATATATATGCTTAGAAAAGCAGTAAGCGTAGGAACTAAACATTAGAGTCATCTCAAGTAATTCAGTTTGAATTCATATGATGCAATTTTCCTGACTTAGTGGAGTTAGATGAGAAATTACATCAGCTATTGATTTTACATCAATCAACCCATGGCTTAAACAAGATTTATCAAAGTTTTCATTAAATAAGGCATAGAATCATTTAGGCTAGAAGAGCCCTTTAAAATCATCAAGTCCAACCATTATCTAAGTACCAGAATCTGCTGCCAGACCATGTCCCTCAGCACCACATTGAAGCATCACATAATGTGCAGATGTTTTTGGTAGTTTAATAATAACACCTTGCTGTTCTTCACTTGCTAAGGGCTTTTATTAGAAACTGACAGGAAACCCTAGACTTCTCATTAATTTGCTGACCTGGCAATATCTTCTAAATTAATGTTATGTCTGAAGCTGATGGTTTTGGCAGGAAAACCTAGGTATAAATGGCCCTGCTGCTTTTAAGTCTGTTAGCAAAATTACTAGGTTTTTAAGCTTCGACTGCTTTTTGGAGGAGTGATTTTGACCTGGTGATACACACGTCTCAGAGTTCTTGCAAAGTGAAAGGAAGCTGGGAATACAGAAATAGATTTCACAGCCTAAGCTGAGTATTATTGTTAGTTTTATGAGTATCCAAGTTCTAAAGAAAGAGACAGTTTGGCCAGTAATATAAAGCACATGTTACAGTGCTAGTTTTAAGCATTTGTTGTTACCAGCTATTCATGTCATAATTTATAGTATATTATTAAATCTCTGTAAGTTGAATTAAATATGGCAGTCTTCCTTTCATAGATGGGTACAAAAGGGAGTTAGAGCTGCCTTAAAAGACCATCTGGGCAGCTTTTCCTGGCCAGCAGGATATCATCTTGTCCTAATGTCCTTAGGATTTGTGACTGAATACCAATCTCTGCTATTTTAATTACTATAGAGACTGAAATGAAATTCAGGTTGATGCTCAGAAAACCTCCATATATGTCATCAAAACAGATGTGTACATGGGGTGCACCTATGAGTGCTAAGAGAGCTGGCTGGTGTTGCCCTACCACTCTCCATAATTTTTAAAAGATCATGGAGAAGAGGAGAGGTGCCTGAGGTCTGGAGGAAAACCAATGTCACTCCAGCCTTCAAAATGAGCAAGAAGGAATACCCAAGAAACTACAGACCAGTAGCCTCACTTCTGTCCCTACAAAGGTGATGAAGCAGCTCATTCTGCAGGTCATCTGTAAGCATGTGGAAGGAAAAACGGTTATCAGCGGTAGTTAACAAGGGGATATGATGTTTGACTAATCCGATGGCTGGAAGCTTAAATTTGTTGTTGAATGTAGTGGTAGACAGAGAAATACCTAAATGCAGCCAGCAGATGAGAGAGCAGATACACCAGAGTTAATATTTTGGATTGATTGCTTGAGGGTTAGTGTCTTTCATTAGAAACACTGAGTTTAGAATTAGGACTGGAACGTCAAAGTATTGTGAAGCATTAACTGAATGAATATGGAATCCCAAATAAATTAAAAAATAAACCCGCTTTCTGTTAGGGGGAAAGTAAATGCAGTCACAGCCTAATTGCACAGCATTGGCAGTGGTCTTTAATTGCTACAATATTTTCATATTTCTGACAGTGTAGATAAGCTAACTGCTGGAAAGCTCACTGTATAGAGAGTGACAGAACCTAGATGAAATCTGGGGCTCCAGAATGCTCCCTCCTGGATCCTGCTTTTCCCTTCAAGGAGATAGACAACACTTAGAGGATGTCTGCTGTAAACTGTCCTCCTACATCACTGTCATGTCTTCTGGGGAGAAAAAGATGAAACTTGACATCTGTTCATGTATGTAACCCAAGATACAGAGCCATTAATGCAGGGTGCAGACAGTTCCTATAGGCAGTAGTGTGTTGTATAGTACATGTGGTCCCAACTCCGAAAAGGTTTCCAGCTGCACGAGAATGTGGATTAAAGATGTCTAAATAACCACAGGATAATACAAGAATATATGCAGTAAAATCAGAAATCTACTAGAATCCAAACCACAGGGAGAGCTTTGCACCATCAGTTGTTATGAATCCCTTCAGTACTGTCTCTGGTAAAGCACAAGACTTCTGAGGGATCCTGAAAGGTAGGAAAAGATGTTGATTTTAATGAAAAAGAAAACTTGGAGCTCTTGAATTCTGCTATTATTGCTTAATCTAGCAATTCCAAGCTAGATCAATTCCTCATTTCAAAATGAGGCTTTTAGAAAGTTCTTACTAGAATTTGAGTATCTTTCTAATGATGCCCATCTTGCTAAACCACAGTATAATACATCATGACAGGCACCAAATCCACAACTGACAGAAGTCTTTTGGAACTGTGTGCAATAAAAATTTACAAAATAGTGAAGTTTGTCACAGATCATCCAGAAAGAGCTCAAGCATGACAGATGGGTAGTTATCAAATATATTACTGTTGATGCCATCCTAAAATATCTGCATTTTAGAGACTGGAACCATTTTGTATTGGGGGGNGGGGGGGGGGAGTTTCAATTGCTCTTACTGCAGCAGAATAATAATTCAGAGCCAAATCTTTAAGTCTAAATCATTAGTCACTGTTTAGACCACAGTCATGTAAAAAGTTAATTGAACTGCATTTGGAGTCACAGAAACCAATAAAGAAGAATACAAGAATACAAATTAAGACAAGCTAATTTTGATGTGTTTCCTAACTTGTCTCCAGTTTGGCCATGTGGTTAGCGAGAACATTTGATCTGGCAAGTTATTAGAGGACAGCATTGGGGATAAAGTCAGGTTAAACAAACAAGGCTCAAACAGTGTTCTGTTAATGTACTGAGTAATGTAGAGTTTCTCTGAACACAGCAGAAGTAAGCAGTTTCTCTGAGCTTTAAATCTCTGTCAGGCACACAACGTTGCACAGAACAGCATCTTAGAAAATCGCTTCTATTCAGTGTTTTTCTTTTCAGTAGTAGCACATGCCTTGGTTTTAGGTGGAAGATCTAGTTTAGATGTGAGGAGTTTCTTGTCTTGTACATTTTTCTCAAATGAAGGGTAGCAATTGTAGCAGTTTCAGTGAAGTATAACCCATCTCATAAAATTCCCTGTTACAGCTTCCCTATCTTCCTGACAGAGTGCAGAAAGATCACACTGTAAATTGGAAGTTGTCACCTTTTAGAAGGCACTATTCTAGGCTATCTTTCCCCCATTAGAGGTTAGTCATGCTGGCAGATACTAAATTGTGCTGTATGATTGTCTCTCAGGATTTTGCAGATCCTAGCTCTTAGTCTAGAAATGTTGTAACACTACTCTGTTGGTCCCTTCTCCAAATATACAGCAGACATAAAAGATATTAACACCAAATAGTGTATATGTATAGTGTCTTCCTACACAAATATTTCTATCCCTGTATTTTAATATCACACATCTGAAGTTTTACTGCCACTGAAATTGTAGTGTAAGTGCTCAGCAGATGCACCTGCTCCTGGGTTCCCTTGAGTGGCACAGCATCACAGAACCACATCATGAGTGAGGTTGGAAGGGATCTGTAGAGAGCTTCTAGTCCACCTGCTCTGTTAAAGAGGGATCAGCCAGAGCAGGCTGGGGCAGGACCATGTCTATTTGGATTTTTAATCTCTCTAAAGATAGACACCACAACCTCTGCCAGCGTTCAGCCACCAGAGTGGAAAAAAAAGTTCTCTTATATTCAGCTGGAATATGTTTTAGTTTGTGCCCGGTGCTTTTTGCCTCATCACTGGGTATCCCTGAGGAGAATATGGCTTCCTCAGTAGTTTCTCTAGAGGAGCTGGTCTTCTGCTTTAATATATCACCGGCTTCAAATCTTTCCATCTTGTTTTTAGTAGTTAACCTCAAACCTCACTCCTAGGGACAACATCTGTGTCCAGTTTTGACCTTAGTAGCTTAACACAAAGTAACCTTTAGAAGCCATTAAACACTGGAAATGTAAATTCGCCCTCTGGAACACTGAAATGGTTCCCCTTAATCTGTGCAGTCCTTTTACAAATATGTAAACTAAACTGTGAAGCATGAGCTGAATACTACAGAATTCTCTTTTCTTTCCTGTCTTGACACTGTTATCAACTTCTGTAAATCATTTTTTTTTCTTGTATCAAGCTACTTGAGGAATTTACAGCTCCTGTTCAAGAAGTTTGACATAGTGCAGCAAACACCCAGCTGCATCACACCCAATCTTCAAACAGCAAATGTGCGCAAGCTAAGACCTTTGCATTATGTTCTCACAGATCCTGGCCAGCTGAGAAAGCACTTATTTCTAGTTCACTTGTCAGTCTTTATGTTCTAAGGTCAAACATGAAGAGTATGGTTGAATTTATTACAGAAAACAGTTACAGAAACATACAGTGATAACAAATCAGATTCTTTTCCAGAAATTTGATTTGTTTCTCCATGGTCCATTCAGAGATCCTGCCACATTTTATGTCACAGAATACTGATTATAGAATCTTTTTGGTTGGAAAAGACCTTTAAGATTATCTACCCCAACCATTATCTAACTCTGCAAAGTCTGGCACTAAACAATATTCCTCAGCACCACATCTGTGCAGCTTTGAAACACCTTCAGGAATGGGGATTCAACCACCTCCCTAGGAAGCTTCTTTCAGCATTTGATAACCCTTTCAGTCAAGAAGTTTCTTATTATATCCAAACTATACTTTCCCTGGTGCAACTTGAGGCTATTTCTTCTCCTCATATCGCTTCCTTCTATGAAGAAGAGACGAATACTCACCTGGTTCCAACCTCCTTTCAGATGGCTGTAGAGAATGAGGTCTCCTCTCGGCCTCCTCTTCTCCAAGCTAAACAACCCCAGTTCCTTCAGCTGCTTCTCACTCAGATCTGTTTTCCAAACTCTTTACCAGCTTTGATGCCCTTCTCTGGACCCACTCCAGCAGCTCAAAGGGCTGGCTGGCAGAGTTAGGCAGTTTGATACAACTCCTCAGTGATGCATGAAATGTCTTCTCTTTGTTCTCTTTTGTTTTTTTTCCCTTGGAAAATAATGTCATGGCTTCTTAATGGATGGTTACTCTTAAATTTCAGTCATGTACTGAGTGCTTAATACCAGCTGCAAAACTGCGTTATCAGAGTGATTCTCAGTTCTTGGCCAGAAAAGTTTAACTCATTGCTGCTTCTTAGTTAGATGTACGAAAGTGTTAAGAAATTAAATCCTTTGGCATCTTATTTTTATTTCCTTCTCTCACAGAAAATCTACTGGCTTGTATTTTGTGTCTGTGGTTCATCTATTAAAAATGGCTTCTCCTATTAGATGTTCACTTGGAAAACGAACAGGGACTCGTTTTTATTTCAAGTCTGAGAATCATTAACAGTTGAGGACTCTGACTCATTCAGAGGCAGTTTCAGACTGAAAACTGAAATGGCTCTGAGCATAGAAGGTGACATGAGATGTGTTTTTCCTGAGTGGCAGCAATTTTTGGATGAATATCACAATGTTAACTGCTGGTA
Organism: Tricholaema leucomelas; assembly: GCA_013400475.1. Classification (NCBI taxonomy): domain Eukaryota; kingdom Metazoa; phylum Chordata; class Aves; order Piciformes; family Lybiidae; genus Tricholaema lacrymosa; species Tricholaema leucomelas. The sequence continues at coordinate 57,807 of WAAF01004270.1, read as the reverse complement.
AGTTTATGGCTGCAGATAGCTTAAAGCTGTGAACTGCAGTTGCTTAAGAAGCAGTTCACAGAATTTCTCATATTTTCTTTGCAGGAAAGCCACCACAATTGTGCAGCTGCTATTATGGTTTCTGTCTCAGAGGGAAAAGAAATTGTTACAGCTATGCCAGTGTTGGTTCACTTAGACTGCATTTATAGAGAGGTTTCTCCAAAATACTTGCAAAATATGTTCCTAATGGCACAGTTATCAATCACAATGAAGTTTAGTGGACGTTTGCCTCATTAACTTCTGTGGTTGCTGAGAACTCACTGTTCTAATTCTACAGATCCATTTCAGACTAGTTTAGATGATACATCTTTACCAGCAAATGTTATCATTAACAATTCAGTGGTTCAGACCTTAGTCTTCTACTTTTAAGTGTTTTGTGATTTGTTTGTTTGTTTGTTTTCCAAGCCTTGTAAGTGTCCCAGTTTGCCTGCTTGCATGTCATAGGTAAGTTACTAGTCAATACTTTAAGTATAAATTAATCCTTGTCATCTCCTCAACTTCATATTTCCTTCCTCCATTTTCTAGCTTGGAAAACTCATTGGGCAGCTGTGATCTAGCAACATTGTGGCAATCCTTTGTGATCATTTAGCCTGCCCTGTAGCTAGTTTATCTCAAGTCTGTGTTGGTGTGTCAGTGCTTGCAGGAGCACAAAAGCCCTCTGTAGATCCCCTGGCAGTTCCAGTGGAGTTTCTTTCTACCAAGATGGTTTTTGTTTTTGTTTTGTTTTGTTTTCTTGTTAGGTTCTGGTTGGATCTATATATTGACAGAAAATCTGGTATTGTAAATTTGGTTCAGTGGTGATCACATGACTAAATTTCTGTTGAATTAACCTAAGTACACAATACAGTCTTTGTGCCAGCTGGTTCACAGGCTTGCTGCCTAGTACCCCAAAGTGCTTTGCAATTCTCCAGTGCTTTGTTAAATGCCAGCCCAGCTGAATTCTAGGAACATTTGTGAGCAACTTTTCTAAGGACTTGGATTCTTTCTCCAGAATTGGATCCTTCCTTCCCAGTGATGCTGCCGAAAGGCTACTCCTACCTTGTTAGATATTTTATAAGCTTTTCCTTTCCACTTCCTACATGCCATTTTCAGACTGTGCTGCAGATATCTTCCAAGTGTCTCTTTAGTACCAAAATTTGTGGTAGATTTTCATGTAGATTCCCTTTAGGAATAGTATTACTTACTCATTACAGACTGCATGCGAGAAAAGAGAGGGTAGATAGAAAAGGATGTTAAGACATGAAGGGGATTTGTCTCATTTGTAGGTAATTTTTCCAGATCTGATGAAATTGCATGGATTGCAGAAAAAAATTCTACTCCACAAAGTGGATGTGAGCTATACAATACCTAGTGGTATGAGTTACCCAGTAAAGATGAGAAGAGCATCGGCAGACAGAGAGTTCATAATGGGAACAGGATTGTCCCTGGGCGCCTGTGAACAAGCACATCCATTTTTGGCCAGTTAGATCACCAGCATGACTTCTGCTTTTCCATTGCAAGAGTCGAAAAGTTGCAAGCTAGTACTGATGTGGAGTGTGACATCTGTTGCTTTGCAAAGTGCCCAGTGCACAATGCTTCCAGATGTAGAGAATGTCGTTGTAAGTTCTGCTCCACTCCAACCCTCCTCCATTGTACAGGGTAGCAACCTGTATACTACCATCTTCTGCCCTTCAAGCAAAGTTGTTTTCCTAGTTTTAACTTGGCAGTAGGCAGCACAATTCTTTTAATGTGCCAAAAGCAATGGATTTGCTATTCTGTTCTTGTTACTAGCTAGTCTTGAGTGCATCTCATAATTTTGTTCATGAAGTCATCGCTGTTTTCATCATAGTTTGACAGTCAGAAAGGAGCCTTATAGAGTGAGTCTGAAAACAGCCTCCACACCAGGATCTTGTTTTACTGCTGTATCATGCACTATGTTTGTGGGTGTAAGGGGGAGCAGATGGCTGAAGCCTGGGAGTAGGAAGCTGAGATAGAATCAGTGCCTGCTATGGCTTGTTCATTTGCCCGTGGCAACTAGGAGGGCCAAATTCTGAGGGACGCCGTGGCAGAATACTTCATGCAAGCTACCTAGCCACGTTGTACTTACATATATGGAGTTGCTGATTTGAAAGCAATAAGCTTATGTAGCATTCATCTTGTTCCTGATTTCTATTTTCTGTAGCTCTGTTGCTTGTCTCTTTCTTGACAGCATATACTCTGAGTTTTGATCCATGAGGATCACTCTTTCATGAATCCATCCTTCATTAGGCCAGTCAGCTTCCCATGTTTGCAAGTATGCCGATAGAAACATGTAAGATGAACAGAAAGAATCAGAGAAATATTTGCTGGTTTTCTGCCAGAAAGGCAGTGCAAAGAATGCAGAATACAATAGTGGGGAAAATTTCCTGAAACCAATCATGTAAAACTATTTACAAACATGCAAAACTTTGCAGTAACATCATGGGGGAAAGAAACAAGAGTAGGAAGGGGGAGGAGCTGCTTGGTGTGCTTGTTTGCATCTCACTCAGAGGGCTGGCTGGATGGCTTGCACACCTTATCAGTGGCCAATTTCAAGAGATTATCAGACATAATGTGAGTTCCTGGGTGGAATGATGTCAGAAATGAGCCACAAAGATGAGTTTTGAGGAGGGTGTGCTTTATTCAAAGTAAGAGACGGAGATGTCACAGCTTTAGCTTTTATGTCATCATTGCATACTGCTTTCTTGTAGGTTGCTCAGTCATCGTCTCCATCAGCTCCTGTCTCTCCTTTACAGATTCTTTGCAGGTTCACGTTATTTCTGACAAGGCATCTGAGACTGCCTGTCCATCTCACTTAGACTTGCCTGTCCAATTCTTGAATTATCCAAATCCAGTCATCAAAGAATCAGTCACTGTAAGAGTGTCTTCTCAATTCCAGCTGTTGCCGCAAGTATGCTTGCCACCCTTTTAAGCAAAAGCAGGCTATTTGGTGTTACCCACCAGCAAGAAAACAGAAATGGTCAGTGTTCCTGCCTTAGCTTGACAGGAGGAACCTTCCTCTCCACTGTTGTGTAGTTGCCATTGCTCTTCTCTCTTGTTTGAGCCAGGACTAATGGTAAGCTGGTTTTGGAATTTGAGGATCTCAGGTCTGTTTTCTAGGACAATGACTAGCTCTGTGTGTTAGACATGGGAGACTGATGGGCAAGGCTGCTTAACATTGTTGTGAAGCCATCTATGCTTTCATCTAAGATGGTTTGTTCCCTCAGGAAGGGTTTTCTAAACCTTTTCATTTTCTAGGATGTCTGAGAGGTGGAAGGAAGAATGCAGCTAGGAGTTGATTGTTCTGCATCTGACACCGTTGTCCTAGGTATGTTTGGCCAGGACTGGTGAAGTACACTTCAAGTGTACCTTGATATTGCTGATGCTCATGGTTCCTGTTGCACTATAAACTTCTGCACAGTCTGTTAAGAAACCTGATCTCCCAAGAAACATTGTAGGCATGTAGTTTCATATTTCCAAATTAAAGATAAAATTCAGCATCTTTAATGGCTTACCAGATGTTCAGTTCCCTGGACTGGGGAAAACAAGAAGACACAAGGTCTGTGTAGTTCAGCTTTTCTGTGTGATGGCTGGGCTTTGTGTCAGTGCCTGATTTCACTTTGCAGTATTGCCACTGTTTAAGTGTGTGCTAACACATGAGAAAGGGCTGAAAGGAGAGGTAAGATCCACAGCAAGGGCAGTGTGGCATGGCTAGACAAGACAGCCTACCTGCCGCCTCTCAGAAGCAGCCAAGGCCAGCCCCAAATAACCAGTTAGCCCATCCACATCTTACAGGAAGAGGTGGCTTTACACACCAACCACGGCTGGGGTGTGCGAGGCTGCCAGCTGGCAATATGCTCCAGACTTGGCACAGTAACATAGGCTCAACACCCAAAACTAGAAAACAACTTTCAGAGAAAACTAGCATCAAAGGAGGCTTGAAAGCCCCATGACAACAACAAAGAATGATGAGAACAGCCAAGCTTGTCCCCATATGCAAGCCATATCCCACAGTGAGGTGCTATGAGGTACTTGTGAGAACCTGCAATGTCCATCCAACCTTCCTTTCTCACTGTAATATGTTACACTGTTCTTGTTTTTTGTTTTGAAGGAGGTAAATCACCCTTGGACATATTGGAAGACAAGATTTTCTGTCCTGTGTAATCTCCATTGCATTATGGTTTGTTATCAATGTCTTGAGGAGAGGATGTGGTCTGTCTTTCCTTAAGAAGCATGATACTCCAGCTCCTCGGCTGATGTGAAAGCCATGGTCTGAAATCTGCTTTTCCAACTTCATTCCGCAGCATCTCAATGGATATTTTGAGAGGTGCTTTAATTGCTGAGCAGCCTTGTGAGTCTGGAGCTCCCCATCAGGCTTTAGCTTTCTAGGTGAGAAGCTAGGCTGTAAATCTCCTCAATTTAGGGGCTGATATCTGGGGCCAAGCAACGGCAGAGCCCTGACCATGGGAGCTGCGGCAATCACAGAGGCTCCGGAGGAACTTCTTTCTCAGCGCCTCCTGAGCGCCGTATTCCTGCAGCTTTATTTACAGGCCCACGCGTTGCTTGACAGTGCCACCCCCGGCACGCCGGGCTACCGCGGCCTCTCCCGTCTCAGCCGCACAGCGAGGACCGGACGCAGCAGCTCCGGTCCGCCAAGTAGTCTTAAAGCGGCAGTGGCGGCCCCGAGCCTCCCGTGCGGGGCTTGGCGGCCGGGCTGGGCCGCGGAGGGGCGGGAGCAGGGGGGCGGGAGCGGCAGGCACCGCCCCGGCCCCGCCGCCGGGAGCCGGCAGATCCGGGTCTCGTGGCGCGGGCTGACGTGTGGAGCCGGCCCGAAGCAGCGGGGCCGAGCCACGGGGCCGTTTCAGCCAGCCCGCCCCTGCCAGCCTTCTGCGCCCCCGCCACGGCGGACAGAGCACGGTGAGCGGGGTTAGGGGTGCGAAGCAGGGAACTGCGGCGGGGAAGGGGAGTGCACGGCTGCGGCCAGTCAGAGTCGGGCGGGTTTCCGCGGACCCCTCCCGTCCCTCCGTCCGTCCGCGGGGAGCGGAGTGGCGCGGCTCGAGGAGGTGGCGGCGGAGCCGGGGCAGCCCAGGGTGTGGGCCGTAGGGGTAACTTCAAGCCTGTTGAAGTACGGAGACGTCCCCGCTGCTTGGTGCACGGGAAGGTAAACACCAGTGAAACCGGAGCCGTTCCGTTCGGTGTTAGGCATCGCTCCTCTTTTTTAAACCGGAGGAACACCCGCTTGTCTTTACAGCTGCTCTGATTCGAGTTCTCTCGGTGAGGGGTTTAGTGCAAAGTGACACTCGTCTGGCGATTCTTGAGTTTTAAAGGATGTCTCAAGCAGATAGTTTGAGCCAAAGCGGTTTAGTTTTGTGGCTTTAAAGGAGCTGAAAGTGGCATGCTGACAGCAGGCTATGCGCTCCCAGGCTGCTCCCTGCTTCCTGAAAAGCCTGTGCAACTAAAGTAGGAGAAACTGAGCGATATCTTGTGAAAGATCATCTCAGGAAAAAGACAGCATGACACTGTCATTAATCTATTAAAGACAGGATTCCTACGAGGAACTCTTCATATGTGTGCTCCAACGTATGATTTATGGTGCATTACATTGGAAAGAGTATATTTGTCTTGGATACCACAAGATACTGTCCGTGGTCATTCCTCTGCAGCTGTCACCATGCTGGGTTCCCCAGAGGTCCTGCCCTGCAGCTCCGTCCCTGCTTTCCATGGCAGTTCTGAGGCCTGAGCAGCTAACTGCCACTCATATATGCATCACCTACATCAAAATCTGTTTGCTGGCAAACACCTGTTTGTCTAGTCAATCTATAGGATCGTTTTCTATAGATTTGTTGGTGTAGAGACTGTGTTGTATACTGGCTGAGCATCCACGTCTGTGCATATAGAGAAGTCTTGACAACTGTCTCTACCTTTTAGGGGTGAAGACAGCTAACTTTTTTGGTCTTAATAGCTTTTTATGTTAATGTTACTAGTGTGCCTACTGGGAAAAGAATGTATCTGCAGTGAACGTTAGTAGGTTACGTCTTACAAGGTCTTAAATGCTCGTGCTCAGCTGTTAGAGTGCTATCCATCTTTATTTCTGTTACTTTCCCAAAGCAGACAGCAGCTCAAAAAAAAAACCCACAACCCAACACCCAAAACCAACAAAACACCAAACCACCAGTCTTCCTTTTGAATTTTCCCTATATACAGAAAGAGGGAATAAATACTTGGTAACTCCATCTAATTCTTGTGACCTGTCAAGATGAAAGAAATCAAGCTATTGTTGTTGACCACTGATTGAAAAAAAGTGACCCTGTCACTGACAGCATGGCTTGAAATGGTAGAAGCAGTTGGCAAAATAAAACTGGTTGTAATGTTAGCAGCACATTAGGTAGTTCAATCCTAAGTACTGCTTTTTCCCCTGCCCCTGAGGTGGGTGAGTTTTGCCCCATTTTGTAAAAGATGTTCTTGCCTAGGTCTAGTGTGGTGTAGAATTCTTTATTTTAAGATAATTTTGTATAAGGTACTGAACGAATGCAAAGCCGTACTGCATGTGTTGTTAGTCATTCCACAAGTTATTATTGCCTGTGTTTCCCTGGCAGGCAGGGACATCCCTGAAACACTTAGGTTCTGTAGCTCTTAGTAGATCTTATTTTAGTCTAGCTGGGTATCATTTTACTGACAATATAAATAAACACAATGAACCTGGTTCTGTGAAATTCCTTGTACTGTGCATGTTGTGCAGCACCTTACCTAATCCACAATCAAATCCGTTAAGTGTGAATTGCATCAGCCATTTACATGGTCAACATTCTGCAGTGCATGTTCTTTCTTTGTTCTAAGGGAAAAATAAGAGTAAGTAATAGAGTTGTTGTTAATTAAGTAATCTACATAAAAACAATGTCAAAATGCATGATGGTTTTAATTGCATTGTACTTACTGTACTTGCTTTCAAAAAGTCAGTATTTTGTTTTAGAGAAAGTTAGTTTCTGACTTCTTGTTTTGTTACTAACTTCTCATTTTCTACTTTCATATATTTATACTTCAGGTTTAGTGATGTGTGAAAATTATTTGCATAACAGGCTTGTAGTAATTCAAAGTCTATGTTTGTGTTTCAGAATTTTCCCTCCTAGGTGTTTTAGGTCCTTGATGTACATTCTTAAAGACTAAATATTGTGTCTGCTGAAATTCCTCATAGCAGCATTTGGCCTAATGATGTCAAGAGACTTTACAGGGAATGGCACAAGAAAGGTCCTTTTTCTTCTTCAAATAGAATCATAGAATCATAGAATGGTTTAGGTTGGAAGGGACCTCAAGGATCATCCAGCTCCAACCCCCTGCCACAGGCAGGGACACCTCCCACTAGAGCAGCTCGCCCAAGGCCTCATCCAGCCTGGCCTTAAACACCTCCAGGGAGGAAGCATCCACAACCTCCCTGGGCAACCTGCTCCAGTGCCTTACCACCCTCACTGTAAAGAACTTCCTCCTAACATCCAGTCTAAATCTCCCCTCTTCCAGTTTAAACCCATTCCCCCTCGTCCTGACATTACTAGACCTTGTCAATAGTCCCTCCCCAGCCTTCCTGTAGGCTCCCTTCAGATACTGGAAAGCCACTATAAGGTCTCCTCGGAGCCTTCTCTTCTCCAGGCTGCAGAGCCCCAACTCTCTCAGCCTGTCCTCATAGCAGATCTGCTGCAGCCCTCTGATCATCTTCGTGTATGTGTATGAATGGAGGCATAGAGTGCTTGTTGATACCAAGTAGCTGTGTCTTTTGAACATTTCTCAGATTACTCATCACAACAAATACAAAAATGCTTTGGCAGATGCATTTATTTGTAGAAAAATTGATGTCACCTACCCATATTCTGCTTGGGAAGCAGACCAGAGAGCCTGTGAGCTTGCTTTGCATGTGTGCTACTGCACTCATGCCTCACATACATGTTTCACATACATGCTGTTACACTTGGTATTAAGCATACTTTCTACCTGAACTTACTAGGTTTTAATAGCATGCGAAGAGCTGTTTAGTTGCTAATGAGGCATCCAATTCTGAATGATTCTGAATATTTCTTAGAAGATCCATACCACAGAGCCAAATCTTGCAGTCCTTGTTGAGGTAAAAAAGAAAAAAAAATTAAAAGGAATTATTTTCCCAGAATAGCTCCTTCAGTTTGTGTGCGTTTACTCACCAATAGCTGAATTCCTCAGTTCCCAAGGAGCCTCATTTGAAGAAAGCCTCCTTAACTCCTCATTATGAAGAAGTACAGTCAGAGATAGAAGAAAGACCAGTCTGTGTTAGCTGTGTCAGTCTTCTGCTGGACTTTTGTGGCAGTGTGGTGGAGGGGTATGGTCCTATCCTCCTCTTTCCATCCCATTACTCCATTCCACAGTACTGATTTGGGGTGAGGCAAGAAAAAGGTCCCTGTAGTGATGGTTGATAAGGCTTTTTGTGCAAGATTTGAAGATGCTTCTGCCATGATTGAGTGGTTGTACATTTGCATGGTTATTAGTTGAACAAATATGATTCAAAGGCTTTAGTCAAAGTGTCTGGCTGAATTTTTTCTACAGATAATGAAACAAATTAGTCCCATTTGTGTGGGAACAGATAGAAATATACTTGATGGAAGTTTTCCTTGTTAAGATCAGTTCTGATTCTTCTTCAGCTTTGCAAGCATTACAACCTATGGCTTTCTGGAACTAAATATAGTTTCATTCTTACTTTATAAAAGTGCTAGACAAATGTTAGATCCAAAGCATTGAAATCTCCTAAAAAGAAAATATTTTTATCAGAAAGAACAGATAAGCTGTACAAAAACACAGCACCAACCATTTACTTGATATAAGCAGCTACAGTGCTTTATTTGTCAAGTCATTGTCTAATACAGACCACTGGTCTTCCTTGTTCATATATACACATGTATATGGTCATCTGTTTCCTGTTGGTTAATCATTCTTAAACACTTTCTTTGTTTTGTTTTAGCAAGGCAGTAGTTTTAGAGAACTTGTTAAAATGCTTTATGTTATATATTAAAAAGTTAGTGTAGGGGGAAATTATCTGCCCAAGTGGAAGTGCATGAAGATGTGAAGTAAAACTGGGGGTTAGCTCTTCAAATGGTTGGATGAAATCAAGTGTGAAACAAAGCTTCCTGGTGAAGATGGCCTCAGTTTAATTCCTGTGCAGGTGATTACAGCATCATTTGGGGCTCACTGCTTTTGTATTTAGGTGAGACTGAGTAGATGGTACCTGTCATTAAGCATCCTTATTTGAAAACAGAGATGTTTGAAAATATCAGAGCTCCATGAAATATAGAAATATTCTCTATAGACTTTTCTTGAGCTATGGAGATTGTTGGATGATTTAGTTTCAAGTTTGTAGAACAAGAGAACCTAAAGATGAAAAGTCCCTTCTTTCCTATGGGAAAACTGTGGAGACTAAGGTGAGATACATATTGCAAACTAATCCTGATCTTGGGAAATAGCACCATAGATTTTTTTCTTGTATATATTAACATAACAGATGAAAAAAAATCTGTTGCTAATAGGTGCAGGGCAGACTTTAATAATTTGCATTGCACTTCCCTTTTGACAAATCTCAACTAGTCTGAGTCTAGCCTAAATTAGATGGATGTTATTCTCTGGTAAAAAACTGGGTCATCTTTTAGCTAAACATATGTAAATAACCAAGCCCAGAAATCCTGTTAATTGCTACAGATTCCCTCTAGTATAAATACTGATTAAAAATATTCTAATTGATAAGCTTCAAATTGTTTACTGCAGGTAGGTAGAAAACCTGATTCAACTTCCATTGAAGTTGAAGACAGACACCCACTAGCTCCAGATAAAATTTGATCTGGCCTAGAGGGGTTAGGAGTAGGGCTGCCAGGGAATACAGCTGCTTTCATCTGAAAATTGAAAATCCTACTATCTTTCGCAGCATGCTGCTGCCCTGCTAAATCTGTTTGCTCAGTGGCAAGTTATTAGAAACATATGTCATCCCTGGAGAAAAAAAAAAGAATGAAAATGTTCCAGAGAATTTCAGTGTAATTTTGTGCTTGTATATGATGGGAATTAAGGAATAGTGTATTTTCACATTTTTAAGGCTTTAGAAAGGTATTTTATAATCTAAATGATTGTACTCTTGATAAATGAGTCTCTACCTTGACCTTAGCAAGGCCTTTGACACTGTCTCCCATGATATTCTAGTGAGCAAGCTCAGGAAGCGTGGGATGGAAGAGCAGACAGTGAGGTGGATTAGGAACTGGTTACAAGATAGAGTTCAAAGAGTGGCAATCAACAGTGCTAGGTCCAGCTGGAGAGCTGTAACCAGTGGAGTCCCTCAGGGATCAATGCTGGGTCCAGTCCTGTTCAACATCTTCATCAGTGACACTGATGAGGGGACAGACAGGCAGACAGAGTTTGCTCAGCAAGTTTATTGATGGCACCAAACTGGGAGGCTTGGCTGATACAGCTGAAGGCTGTGCAGCCATCCAGCGAGACATGGACAGACTGGAGAGCTGGACACAGAGGAATCAAATGAGGTTCAACAAGGACAAGTGCAGAGTCCTGCACCTGCTAAGGAATAATAAACTGCACCAGGATAGGCTGGGAGGTGATCTGCTGGAGAGCAGCCCTGTGGAGAGGGACCTGGGAGTGCTGGTGGATAACAAGTTAACCATGGGACAGCAACGTGCCCTTGTGGCATATTGAGAAGAGTGTGTCCACCAGATCAAGGGAGATTCTCCTTCTCCTCTATTCTGCTCTGGAGAGACCTCATCTTGAATACCCCGTTCAGTTTTGGGCTCCACAGTTTAAGAGGGACAGGATCTGCTGGAGAGGGTCCAGTGGAGGGCTACGAGGATGATTAGGGGACTGAAAGGCATGGCTTATGAAGAGAGGCTGAGGGCCGTGGAGCTTTTAAGTCTGGAGAAGAGAAGACTGAGAGGGGATTTAATAAATGTTTATAAACATCTGAGGACTGGTTAAGAGGTGGGGAGGACAGGCTCTGCTCACTTGCTCCTTGTGATAGGACAAGGAGCAATGGGTGTAAGTTGCAGCACAGGAAGTTCCAGCTTAACACAAGGGGAAACTTCTTTAAGGGTCACAGAACACTGGAACAGGCTTCCCAGAGAGGTTGTAGAGTCTCCTCTGGAGACTTTCAAGGCCTGTCTGAATGCATTTCTTTGTGATCTCTGCTAGATTGTGTGGTCCTGTTCTGGCAGGGGGATTGGACTTGATCTCCTAGTGTCCCTTCCAACCCCTAACATCCTGTGATCCTGAAGAAAGATGATGTTTGTAAAGAATGTATGTAAAGATGAAAAGAAATGATGTTATCTCAAAAAACTTCATAGCTGATGGTTTAGGGCTTCCCATCCTGACTCTATATAGTGAAAAAACTTTCATTGTCATTTGTTCAGAAATGTGCATTTTTGTAAAGGACTGAAGGAAAGAAATTTTTGTTTCTTTTTGCAAAGAGATAAAATGTCTCCAAATTTCTGAATGATTTACCCTCTAGAAAAATCGCTTCTGTATAATGGATTATTGCAGGCCACCTGAGCTGTGGTAACTGTCTGGGTGCTGACTGTTAGCTTGAAGCAGCCCTGAAGTGTCTCAGCTTAACCTCTTCCTCTTAAGCACCAAGTGAAATCATTAGCTCACTGTTCCCCAGGGCTAAGAGCATGTCTGGGGACCGTTGCCACAGCTCAGTTGCTCTGCAGCGGCTTTGTTATACCACGGTAATTTGCTCATGAGTTTGAGTCCTGAGCCTCACTGGGTGAGCTTTAAAGTTGGATCAGCTTTGAGCTCTCAAGTTGCTTTGGTACATTTGAACATATTAATCATAATCTGATTCATAAGTCTTGGAACAAGAGTAGAGATGTTTTATGGATAGGTTACATAGTTTGTAATAGGAACATATTCTTTTTCCATAGCTAGTCTTTTAAAGTCAATTAGTACTTTAGCGTTGTGAAGCCCAGAAGCTACATGCAGAGCACCTCTTGGGCAGAATAACCAACAGTAAAGCCAGTTTCCCCATTCTCTCATGAGGAGGCTGGTGCAAGATGCTCACCTCTGCCGTTTTCCATCTGCAGGGATTACCCTTGATTCTTGTTTTCCTGCAAAAGTCAACTCCCTAGAGGGCCAGCTCCTCTTTTGTGCTTAGCCAGCTGTTCAGAATCAGGCCTGTCAAACCATTGCAGCACAAGCCTGTAGCCCTGGTTGGCACAACACTGCATGGGTGTCCTCCCAGTCCTGGTGCAGAAGTTTTCTCATTGAGGGTTTTAGATTCAATGTGTTGCTTCCAGCAATAGTTATTTCCAGCTGCAGAGGTGCTGATTTTAGGAGACCGACAATTGTTGCTGGGGAATGAGAAGAGGAATGTCAATACAAGCAGTGGAGCAGTCTGTAATGCCAGAAATGCTAACCAAAAGCAGGAGAGTGAGCAAATTTGTTGAGAAGCTAACTCTTTTACTACTCAAGCAGAAAGTTCATTAAAGCCAGGGAGAGGCCTTGCCTTACTGAAGAATAAGGAGAGGGCTCCAGAAGAGGTTACTGAGAGGGATTGAATCCAACCCATAACAACTCTGTAAACTGGTTAAAATACAATGTGTTAGTGATTTTACAGAGGATAGCCCACCCTTTTCCATTAACACATCAAAATTATTAGCTAGCGATTAGTCATTCAGTGCAATAAGAATAATTTTGTTGTCCTAGACCACTGTCATAGTTTCCTAGAGCAGAAATAAATGTTAAAGAGCAGCTGAAGCACTTAGCAGAAAAAAAAAAAGGTACTATTGTTGGATGATGCACTGTGTCACCAGTATCTTCTCTTAATTAGCCTTCATTTCCAAGAGATAATGTCAGCATTTTAATAAAAGGATGACCAAATGCTGACAGCTGGAGTTTGGCAATAACATTCTGTATCTAATATCAGTAAATGAATTCTGAAATAGTTGGACTGCTTTTTTGGTCCATGACTGGATGTGCATAATTAGCTCCTTTTTGAAGTGTTTTGCCCAGAAGAAAAGCCACCTGCATGGGAGTAAGTAAATATCTTTTTTTTTTGTTCTCCACACTTAATGGCTCTCATTTAACTCCCTTGGGGAATTAAGTTTTGATCACTGACATCAGCCTTATAGACTGGAATAATTTTCTCTTATACCCCCCACATACTGGGGACTGGCATGAAGAGGAAGGTGAGAAATTACAGTGGAACAGTGCAGGGGGTTCTTGTACTTGACACTGACAAGCCTTGATTAAACTCAACACAGCATTTGTGTCATCTTCTGTGTTTCCCTGATCAACCATTCTGTGTTGAACCCATGCCTCTCAGCATACCTGTAACCTTGGTTAGCCTTGTTCACAAGTAGTTTTCTACCAGGTTCCTACTAGGTCTTGCCACCCTTTCAAGCAGTGTGAACTTCCTCACATCAGTGAGAGAAGAGTTCTGATGCTTGGCTGTGAAAGGGCTTTGACTATAATTATAAGTATTTTAAATTCCATGCTGTGGCTCCTGCTTTGCTGCTCTGAATTCTAGCACTGTCGACAGAGTCATCAGAAGAATTTTCTGACCTACTCAGCAAGTCCAAATGTGGCCCAGCAATCTCACAATATGGTGATTACACAGTAGTGGACTTGTGCTTTGGGGATCAGGGATGAACCAATGCTTCAGTAGTCTTGTGAGACCATCAGACAAAAAACATTAGGAAGATCCATAGTGCTTAATTCTCCATTCTGAGCCTGCCCCTCTCCAAAACCTCCTTTGCTGATGGTGGCATGTCACTGTAGTATCCTTCAGTGCCTGGCTCAGCATTTCTTATTTTCTCTGGATTTGCATTTATTTCTAAGGTGTTGTTTTGTATTAAATTAACATTTGTAAGAATCACCATCTGGATTACACTAGAAAATTAATAATTTACTTACATACCAAATGATTTGCAAAATGGTGACAGAGCTATCCACAAACTAAGGGCCATATGACTACTTCTTTTGTGGAGCTTCTACTGTTCTTGATGTCTGTGTTGAAACCAAGAACAGCACCAATTGCCTACATCTCTGTGCATGGTTAAGCACTGACCTTTCCATGAGGAGAGGAACTAGCTTTTCTTACTCTGCAGTGAAAAGTTCATCTTGGATCTTGTTAATTATCCTGAGATGTTATAGAGCAAAAATACACTTGCCAAATCATTAGGCTACAGCTGGAAGTCTAGGAAGACGTGCTGATGCTTTCAAGTACAAAATCAGCTGTCTTCCCCTCCCAGCATCTGAAATTAAAAGGGGAGAGAGTGGAGAGGATTGCTTTATGCGTTGAAATTGTTGCTATGTCTAGGAACGCTCTTTGGGTATTGTGTTAACCATCAGAATCATTGCAGCACTTTCCCATAGAAAAGCTCAATGGATGAGCTGAACTGGGACAATTAGTTGGAGACAGCTGTAATTGGAGCCACACTTCACTGTGGCAGTGCTTCTCCTGGCAGGGCCCACATTTCTATCCTGCTGTTCTGTTTTGCTGCCCAGTCAGCCAGTCGATTTCCCTTTGTTCTAAAAAGTCAAATTTAATGCTTAGGAGGAGGCCTGGTAGAAATAGATCATAAATAGTTCTCTAGAGACCCGTGACCTTGAGAAGCTATTAGATCCTGGTCCAGTGAAGCCACCAAGAATGTTGGTTACTTGTTTTAGTAAAAGTGAGATGGAGCTATAAGTGTGGAGGAGATGCTGGGATGGAATTTCTCTTGAATAAGAGAGATTAAAATTTACCATTATAAAGCAAGCCAAGTATCATGTTGCAGCATTTTAGACTTAAGTTCTATGAGGGCATATTTACTCAACTATCTGAATTACAGTAATGGAGGAGAACAGATCCCTGCAATGTTATGATTACTCTCAGTTTGTATACAAGATTCTTCTTTTTATATGGAACCTATTTTTAGCCTTGTTTCAACAGAGGAAATTGCTTTGTGAGGCAAGTTTCCTTAGAAATCTTCAAGTTTATTTTTGTCAGTTCTATAATGCCGATGAATTAAAACTCTCGCATAAAAAAAGCAGGCAACTTCTGCAGGATTATTTTACAGCAGGCCCGTGGCTTTCTGGAGGAGAAAAATAATATACATGGATTTGGAGGTCCTCACCTGTTGCTTAAGGATCATGTATCCATTAACTTCAGGCAGAATAACACATTGCCTGTTTAAATTGCAAACACTTTCATTTTCTTGCAGTGTTCTGTAGTTTTATGCTGTGTTTAATTATTCCCTTCCCTTGCTCTTTTTAAAGTCTCTGTTATCAGTTCTACTTTATATTGCTCTGGTGATAGGAAATGTGCTGAAAAAATCCTAGAAATTTCACAAAGATCCTTTGCAAGTAAAAGCAACCAGTTCTATCTCCACATATCTTTGACTTCTCTTGTTCAGAGAGAACCTGCAAATCCATGTATATTATTTTTCTCCTCTGTGCTCTAATGCAGTTTGAAGAGCAGCGTGATGCAGAAATCAATAGATAAAATTCCTTGGGTGCCTTACCCACAAACTTCAGCTGTACAGTTAAAATAATAGGAAATTAAATAATAGGCCAGTGACTTAGAGGCAATTAGTTCATGCAAAGAGTAACAAAACATGCAGGATTCTGTGAGAGTGGACATGCATGAAGTCTAAGTGTTGCAGGAGATTGGAATCAACAGGAAATGCATTATATAACAAATACAGAAAATTCTGAGCTTGGCTGGAATTCACTGGATGTGAATATTTAGTCTCCTTTGATTTTTGGTCACCAGTAAAACAGTATTGTCCTACTGCAGATACCTTTGTTATCTTTCTGTAGCTCTTACTGATGTTGCATTAAACTTTATATGACTAGATGGGGTTCAGTGGGTCCCCTATAAGAGGCAGGATCAGGAACTGATTTTGGCTAACCACTTCTACCAGAGGCATTTTGAAGAACCTAGTAATGAGTCAGCTGAGGTGCCAATTGTCCTTGGTGTGGTGATGGTACTAAGGGGAACAGAGTGGCCAAGGAGGAGAGAAAAGAGCCCTAGTTGTGCTCGGGGAAGTATAGGCTGGATATTAGGACAAAGTTCTTCTCAGAGAATGTGACAGACATTGGAATGGGCTGCCCAGGGAGGTGGTGGAGTCACCATCCCTGGAGGTGTTCAAGAAAAGCCTGGATGAGGCACTTAGTGCCATGGTCAAGTTGATTGGCTAGGGATGGGTGATAGGTTGGACTGGATGATATTGGAGGTCTCTTTCAACCTGGTTGATTCTATGATTCTATAAAAAGAGTAACTGGGAGTTTAATGAGGACCTGATCACAGCAGTCTCTCCTTGCTTTATCTGAAGCAGATTTCCACCCCTTGGGTTAAAATGGGTGCCCCAGTGTCCAATAGTTTCTCTGGGGCAAGGACTTCATGTGCAGAATTATAAGGGTGTGGTGCTACACAAGGCAGATGGACAGCACATTTTAGATACAGGAAGAGAATATTTAGAGGCCCTTTGGAGATGGGAGAGGTTATGTATATAAGAATCAGACTCGGGGCTTACGGTGAAGAAAATAATTAGATAAAGGATCAGATGTTACAAAAAAACATGGGTGCTGTGTGAAGGTAAACAGGCAAAGAGCAGACAAATCCTTTTTATGGAAGCCTGCATCCTTTAGGAGATCATGGAGAAGTATAGCAGAGAGGGTTTCTGCCACTGACAGTAAGATAAAAATGAACATTTTATATTTGAGAAAGTAAATTCTTCATGCCTTGTATATGACTTCTACTATTTTAACCCTTTACCATTTTCAGAGTGCCTGCAGAGGCATAACATGGCATTTGCTTGCTTTCTGCCTTCTTTTTTTTCTAATTTTCGACATACTTTCATTTCTTCTGCCACACAGAATCATAGAGTTGTTTTGGTTGGAAAAGGCCTTTAAGGTCATTCTCTAACTCTGCCAAGTCTGGTGCTAAACCATGTCCCTCAGCACCATCTTTCTGCTCTTTTAAACACCTCCAGGGATGATGATTCAACCACCTCTCTGGGGAGCCTGTTCCAGTGTTTGAACTGTCTCAGGCTGAATTCAGAAGCAAAATTAACCCTGGCTTCTTTGGGATATTTGACAATTGTGCTTTGAATTAT
The DNA here is from genome assembly GCA_013400475.1 of Tricholaema leucomelas. Taxonomy (NCBI): domain Eukaryota; kingdom Metazoa; phylum Chordata; class Aves; order Piciformes; family Lybiidae; genus Tricholaema lacrymosa; species Tricholaema leucomelas. The sequence goes on along the minus strand of WAAF01004270.1, from coordinate 40,672 downwards.
TGCATTTGGGTGAAAAGTAGTAAGAAGAAGCCAAATAGGGTTTTATTTCTGCTTAAAATAATGTGGAAAGATTCTGTTACATGTCCCAGTACTGTGAGATATTTTGCTCCCAAGGATTTCTTACCTTCAATCTTCAAGAAAATAGCAACACTGTGAAAATATTTCTTAACAGAGGAAAAACAGCCATTGTATGGATTGTGTGTGTGATTTGTCTATGTTTTTAAAAGTACCTGGATCCAAGAAAAAGTAAAAGTAATAGGCTTAGTGTTTTGGTGCTGAAGATGACGGGTTTAGTTCATGGTAAGTCTGTGGTGACTCTGATTTATGTATCATAAAGAATGAATGTTTATTTGAATACTGGAGTTACAAATATTTTTACACACTACTTTACGCAGAGGAGTACAGATCACCAGTATGTGCACTTTGACAGTCCTGCTAATCAGCATTGTGCTAGAGTCACATTGGAGGTCATTCATCACATGAAAAATTGACAAAAGTTCTTGCTTGCCTTCATGCTAGAAAGGAATTCAGTTTTGCAATGATTAGGGTGGAGAGAGGCAGAGTCTGTATGCCAGAGCTCAGCAGCTGCATGCTCTTTACTCAGGAGAGATGTTGCTGAATTGGGAAACACCATATAGTCATTGCAGTAAATTAAAATAGAGAAGAGTCTCCAGGTACAAAACCCCATTCAAATTGTACACATAAAAATTGCTTTTTTGCTCATAGGGTATATAAAATACAATACACAGCTCTAGGGCTGGGATTGAGGAAGATAATAAAAGAAGAAACAATTTACAGTAATTAGCCAAGAATACTATTTTTTAATTCACGGGAGACTAGAAATCTGTTTTGTTTTTTTTCAATATGGCTTCATCACCTACAATGTCAAACAAACACTGTAGTCAAAAGGTAATGATGGGCTTTTATTTTTGTGTTAAATAGAGACCATCTTCGACTTTGCTCCCAAATTACAGTAATTTCTGCTCTGTCCACAGGATTTTAATTTCAGTGGTACTGCTTATAATTGTCACTGTGGGCCTCTTTACACTGCAAAGGTCATATTGACTCTTTCATGCTACATCATATTTATTCATGTTTACTCATTTTCTTCTTATGCTCTCTATCAGTTATCTCAATTTAGAAACCATACTATATACCTTCTCATCTGTTATCAGTTAGAGCTTTGGCTTATTTACCAAATGTATCTTCCAGCTGTTTGTGAATTAAAGTCTGTGCTAGTCGTACTGTGACCAAAATACAGTAACTCGAAGCAAGATAATCGGAGCACTTGCAGGTATTTGTCATCATCACTTTACCAACTGTCATTTTTTAACCAATTACTCTATAAACTCAGGAAAGAAAAAAAAGGAATGATGACAGGAGAGCATGCAGAAAAATATATAAAATAAAATAAACCCACAAGCTTTCACAGGCTTTTTTCCTCCCTTTTTTTTTTTCCTTCAGGTTATGAGGAAAAGAGCAAAGCGCACCCTTCCACCCTCCCATTTTCTGTGATAGACTGTATGTTGAAGAAGTGTATTTACAAAAGGTGGAGAGCTGGTGTGACTCTACAAAGAGGTCAGGACTCTAAGTTAGGCACTGAAGTGAGATCAGAAAATTGCAGAGCCAGGAGGCAGGCAGGAAGCACACTGCAGTTCAGGAACAGGATTTGGATAGGAGTGGGCTGCTTAAGAGTGTGCAGTGGAACCAAGGAAACTTGCTTCCTGGTACACAGGTACACTAGCCTCATTACCAGTGACTCTGGGTTAGAAAACATTAGTGGAGTTAAGGAGCTGATTACAGGGATTAGTTGATATTTAGTATGTTATGTGTTCAAGGTATGTTACAAATAATACAGTTATTAAACCAGTAATGTTTTAATGAGGAATACAGACATGACAGTGTTGTTTTACAAGTGGAAATCATCATGTAGTATAAAGTAGTTCTCTATAATTTGTCAGCCACATGTAAAATCTTTGCTTTCTTCAGTTTGCAGCAAAAAAAATTGCAGAAAGGGGATTGGTTACCTGATTTTTTTTTTAAAGTACTAAGCAATATTTAATTGTAACTTAAAAGAATTTTAGAGTCAATGACATGTAGTAATGTCACAGTAATTAACAGAAGAGTGTTTATATATGGTTACAAGAAAGCAAAGCATCAGGTAAGAGTCATCATCAAAGAAACCAGGCTTACATTCTTTGTAGAACACACAACTCAAAAAAAAAAAATAGACAACAAATGGGGAAGATTAATCTGTTAAATACGTAGTAAACTTAAGTGGACATGATCTAGAAGAAATTTACCCCAAAGCATCTTAATTGTACATGGCAAACTACCTTAATGAGCTAAAATAAAGCAGAACACCTTACTAAGGAAGATGCCAACCAAGCTTCCAACAAAAGATTCCTTCCTCACCTGCTGACAAGAAATTATCCTTTATCCTTCCTCCCCCAACCCTATAACAAGGTCTTTCATCAGCAAGGGACCAAAGACAGACCATTAATTTTGGGAACAGCACTAGGCTGATGATAAAGATGCTGCACTTGGGTTAGTTATTCAACTTTCAACTTCACTGGTTCAGATACCTTCTTTTGGATATCAGCGTGATGTCCATGGAAAGCATTTTGTGCTGCTTAGCAACTGGTGCCGTTACCTGTTCCTTACGCTGGGATAGGTTATTAGGATATTTAGAAAGGATATTGTGGTTGACACAGCATATCACCCAGGGAGCTTGTGTAGTTAAATGTTTATTCTGTTGTTCTTTTGCAGTTATAGTGGTTCTGAGATAATTTCACTGAAGTCAGTGTAGTAGCTTTATCATTAACTCTCAAAAAGAATACTTGGATCATCTGCCATCATCTGTGTATTGTAGAATGTAGAGGTGGGAAGTCCACCCCATCTTTGGCAGTTTAGTGTGCTGGTCAGTTACTGCAATGGTAAAAATGCATGCCTCGTTTCTCTTCTAAATTTGATTACAGCTTCCAGTTATTGGTTCTTGATCACTTATTCCTTGAAGAACTTCTCAATCCTTAGGTTATTTTTCTGTGCAAAGCTACTTGTGCACTACATAAGTAATCTCTCAGTCTTTTTCTTATTGGCAGATTGCTCTTTCTTAGCATCATGGTAAAAACCTTTTTCTCCATCCCTTATTTTTCTATTGTTCCTTTTGCGTTTTTTTTTTTTTTTCCAATTTTCAGTATTATTTTTAAAAAGTGGAGACACAAGCATACTAACAGCACTGATGTTCAGACTCCATAATGAAGACACAGATAATCATTTACCTTCTTTTACTGTCTCTCCACCATGGCAGAGGGTAAGAGAAGAGTTCTGGACATTGACAGAGGAAGGACTTCTGAAATGCATTTTCTTTTTTCCTCCTTCTCTGCTTAAGAGGGTAGAACTACCACGGTGATACATTCTGCTGAATGAAGATTTCTTAGACCCATGTAGGTTATTCTTCTGTCTCTTAGCGAGGTCAAAACATTAAAATGCTTATGTGTGATCAAGGCTGTAAGTTTTTATAGGTGATGACTGCAGAGCACATCTGTTGATTTCAGCACACCCTTGAAATGTCTAGCACCTTCACAAATTATTTTTTTTAGGAAATTGAGAGGTTGCATCTGCTCTGTGCTGCTGCATTTATTATGCTATGTCACATCAGGGAGGGGAGATTAAGACTATATAAAAGGAAGAAATTTTTTACACAAGGGTGGGTGAGGCATTGGCCCAGATTGCCCAGAGAGATGGTAGATGCCACATCCCTAGAAATATTCCAAGTCAGGCTGGACAGGGCTCTGAGCAACCTGATGTAGTTGAAGATATCCTTTCTTATTGTAGTGGAAATTGGACAGAATGACCTTTAAAGGTCCCTTCTAACCCAAATCATTCTGTGATTTTATGGTCAGGGCTCCAGCACATGCAACACAAGCACAATCCAGCTTTATTTATGCCAAGATAACAAAAACACTTCGTAATTATCATAATGCAGAACTGATCTAATACGTTGTGGAAGTCCTCACCCAAGACAAATCAATCCCTTGTATGACCACAAGGTTGGAAATGCCTTGCAGTCTGCTACTCATTTTGACCATCAATTAAGTCACTGAGGAAGCTATTGGTAAATAGTAAAGATGCACTTACATACGCTTGACATGTGGAGTGTGAGTGGTTTTAGCAGATGAATAACGTAGAACTGATTCCTTACCACGTCCATTATAGCTTCCTTGAATTTTCTGTATTGCTGAGTGAATGACCTACTACTTTGATCTAAAAATAGTGTTTGTATCTCCAGTTTTAAACTGTTTTCAAGTACATCCACTTTTTGCCCCTCCTGCCGCTTGCTTTCACTGCACAGTAAGGATCATTGTTTCTCCCTTTAGCAAAGAATTACTGGGTTTTAAATTATTTTCCTGTATGTTGAGCTAGAGGGAGAATGCCAACAGTTTGTTAAGGTTTAGGAGTAGAAGTTCCCCTAACTTTTCAAATTCAATGCACTTGGGAGTCTCACTCTGCAGATGAGAGACTGAAATCTAATCCTCATGGGTTTTGTTTGTTAGCCTGTATTTCATTGTGGTATGTGAGGACCCCCAGGGGAGACACACAAATCCTTGACAAAAAACAAATATTATTTGGCTCTCTAAGGAAGCCTGTGCGAGGCTTTGCTTTCAGCAACATCAAAATGTAACTGCACACATCATGCCTCTTCATTCATACTGCCAAAGAAATAATAGAATTACCCTGCTTTGTTTTGGTTTTTCGTCCTGGCTTTGAATGAACTGAAACTTGATGTGAAAAATAAAGTCAGCTGAAAAAAGAGTTCATTGTCACTTTATTCTTATTCTTCTTAGGTGTTCACAGACAAGTTCAAGTTTATCAAGATAACCATGGCAGAAGGTGGATTTGATCCTTGTGAATGCATTTGCTCACATGAACATGCAATGAGAAGACTGATTAATCTGGTAAGGATAACATGAGGATATTTGGAAGGGTGGTTATTCAGACATTACTTCAGCTCTTGCAGATTTGTACTTACTGATGCTTTTGATTCTGCCTATTCAGTGGCATGTTCAGTTAGAATCTGTGCATCTGACATTCTGATGAGCTTTTGAATAGGTTTCTGTTTATTTCCCAGGGCTGCAGTTTGAAAGCATTGACAGGGTTTCTATTGAAATTTTTCCTCGTAACCTTTCCTTAGTCTGCGTAAAACCTGCAAACCCTTTTGAGTTCAAGATGTTACCACACATAGGAAGTTCAACCATTCATGTGCCGAGAGAACAACATGTAAATTTTAAAAACCAACCTTTATGATAAAGTCTGAAGTTGAGATTCCAGTGATTTTTGGGTTTAGCTTCTGTTTCTTGCTGTCTCGTTGATACTGTTGAGCAATTTCAAGCAAGGTATTTTACGCTGCTGTAACTGTGACCTCTAAAACAGCAGCGATTGTTTGCTTCTGCATGGAACTTGATTCACTGTGCTTTGAATAAAAAGGTGTAAAGTGCTATTTTTTTTTCAGTGTATGTTTTTTATAGGAACATGTACAATTGTGAACTGTTAGCAATTAGGATAACTTGATTGCAACTCTGATTTGGTTAAACTGGTTCTTAATATCACATTGGACACCAGCTTCTTTTGGTGTACTTCCCTTTGTTGATTTTCATAAATCTGTTTTTATTCCATGTTCTTCCTTAGGGCCTAAGTTAATATCCCTTTAAGTTACTGAGTACATCAGCTACTGAAGGCAGTATGTGTGAAGAGCATCCTCCCTAGAATTGGGCTCTTTTTTCAAGAGACTTCTTACCAGTATTTTAGGAAGGTTATCAGGGAAACACGGCATCCACTAGGCTGTGGTAAGAGTAGGGCTAATGTATAAGTCCCCAAAGAATGCATGTCTGGGAATAACGAATCAATTTGTATGCTTGTCCTTAGAATAAACCCACTTCCACATTTCCACAAAACATGCTTGTTTTATGCTACTTTGCAAGAAGTACAGTTAACTTGCCCTTGCTAATGTTAACGATTCACCCTGAACAGAAAACCTTGATTGGCCTTGATTGTTACACTGTCTCATCTGGAGAGGCAGAGGAAGAACCCGAAGCCAAGCAGATGCTGTGTGCTCTCAGGGAGCTTACCTTTTTCCAGAATTTTTGCCATTTTCCAGAATTGCTCAGCTGAGAGTAAGCAGACTTCACCACGTGTCCATAATGCAGCACTGCAGAGCCTGCACCATCCCATTCTTATATTGCACCCCTGGGCTTGTGCACACAAAATTCCTCTTGTGGCCACTGCGGAAGCCAAAATACCCCAAACCACCCTGTCTGTGAGGGAGAGCTACATCAATATCTGCAGCAAAAGGCAATCACCTACAAAGACAAGAGGAAATAACAGGCACTTGTCTCACAGACCACAAGACCCTTGGGCTAAGCATCAAAGCTGGAGTTGCCAAACAGCCCAGATTCTGTAGTGGGCAGCTGCACCGATGTCCAGAATAACACCAGATAAATAGAGCATGTCGTGCATAGCCAGTTCCATGTGCTTTGTGGGCCTGACACCATTTCCCTTTGGTAGTTCCTAAGTGTGGTGCAGCCAGTGCTCTCTTCATGCTCACAAGCCACCGGAGATTGACTCACTTATTGCTTAACAAACCGCAGGATTGTTTGGCAGTTGGAGGTGCAAGAAGTGGAAGGGACTTGTGCCCATTTGCTGGTGTTACTAGAATTGTTCAGGTTGGAAGGGACTCCAGGAGGTCATCTGGGTCAACCTACTGTTCAAAGCAGGGTCAACAATGAATTTAGACCAGGTTTTCCAGAGCTTTTTTTCTAGGTGAGTGTTGAAAACCTTTAAGGATAGCAGTTCTACAGCCTCTTGCTGCAGTATTTGTCAACCCTTGTGGCAAAGAATGTTTTTCATCTGCCGTTTCAGTTGAATGTATCATACCCTCTGCCATGCACTTCTGCAAAGAGCCTGGTTTTGTCCTCTCAGTAACCTCCTTGTATGTACTGAGGAGTTGCAAAACCATCTCTTCTCTGGGTTGAAGAAGACAAACTCCCTCACCCAGTCCTTTCAGAGGAAGTGCTCCAGCCCCTGACAACCCCTGCTGAATTCACTGCAGCCTGTGAATGTGTAAGGAAGCTGGAGACTGGATGCAGTATTCCAGATGTGTATTTAAAGTGCTGAGTACAGGGGGTTAACTGCATCCTTCTGTTCCTTACACATTTGTTAAATGTCAATGCTATTGATACAAGGGCATAGAAAACTGAAGATTCTGTGGACAACAGTTGTCTCTTCTGTGGAGCCGATATGTCGAGACCCAACCATCCGAGTGCATGCTTTCCAGTTAGAGGCACAGTTTCACAGAATCACAGAACACTCTGGGTTAGAAGGGACCTCTAATGTCCAACTCCCTCTGCAGTCAGCAGGGGCATCCTCAACTAGATCAGGTTGCCCAGAGCCCTGTCCAGCCTCACCTTGAATATCTCCAGGGATGGGACCCCAACCATCTCCCTGGGCAACCTGTTCCAGTGCTCCATCATTCTTATAGTGTAGAACTTGTTCCTAACAGCCAATCTGAATCTTCTCTAGTTTGAAACCATTGGCCTTCATCCTATCACTGCAGGTCTTTGTGAACAGTCTCCATTCTTTTTATAGGCCCCCTTCAGGTACTGGAACACTGCTAGTAGGTCTCCCTGGAGCCTCCTCTACTCCATTTTTGTGGCCCTCCTCTGGACCCGCTCCATCAGGCCCATGTCTTTTCTATATTGAGAGCTCCAGAGCTGGACACAAAATGCTTTCCCTGCTACCCCCATATGGGTGCTCATACACATGCACCTTTCTCTTTTCCTCAATGTAACATTAGTGCCATATCCCAGTTTTGTTGATTCTGAACCTTGAGTCTTCTGGACACATACTAAAATGGTGGCGAAGGAGCCGCCAAGACCAAACTTCAGAAAGTTCTCTCTAAGTTGTAGTTTGAAGATTCCAGGTATGAACAGTGTAGGTGACTTAAATCCAGTGTCAGAAGTGCTACAGAGGTCTGTGAGATGTTGTTATGTTGTTCCTGGGCTGTTCCATGATGCAGATGGATCACACTAGTTCCTGCCTTGTGAATGGAAGCAGAGCACTTCATAGATGCTCTTGGGCGGTCACCAAGGCTAGTCTTAACAGTGTTCCTGCTTCAGAAATGGAGTTGATTGCTCAGTGTCCAGCTTCCAAAAAGATCATACCAATTAGCACTTGAAGCTGAGGAGTAAGGGAAAATGCCAGATTTCATCTATCCTAAAAAGCAAAACAGATGCTCCTAAATATTTATAAGAACAAATCACAAGCTGGGATAATTTAGCAGAAATCTAGAAAGGAAAAGTCTCAAATGTCTCAGTCAGCAGCCAGACTATCCTCAGGTAACCTGTTTTGCAGGAGACTTCCTCAGCCTTTCTCATTGCATCTCTAAGTTTCATGATTTTTACTAAAAAAACCCAAAAGCAACAACAACCACCAAACAAAACATAAAAAGCTTTTACAGTTTGCTTTCTAAGCTGCTGTTCTGTCACTTAATCTTACACAACATAAGCAATCAGGAGTTTTACTATTTGTTTTAATAGGAACCCTTGGACATCAGTTCCCAAAGTTGCTGAACCCCACAGGTGTCAGTGGAGACTAGAAGCTCGCTACCTCTAAAACCTTTGTGTAATTATTTGAGGATCCTTTGTGGATCCTCAAAACCTTTCCTCCAAAACCTTTGTGTAATTATCTCCAGACCAAGCACTGTAAATCCAAAAGTTCAGAGTGAAGATTCAGTTCAACAGATTAACAGTGTAATTATAAGAGATGCCCAAGGCTGGAAATGTACTTTTAGCATTCTTCAATCCAATAATGACATCGTGCAAAAAGCTGGTGGTTGACATGGACTTTAATAACTGGCATTTGGGTTAAAGGAAATTAATTTTTCCATACTTATTTGTTTATACCTGAGTGGACAGGTAATAAGAATTAAGGTAGGAATAAGAATTAAGGCTTCCGCCAATGAAGGTGTGATGTATTGAGTTATCATTGCATCCAGTTCTGGAGCCCCTATTACAAGACAGATGTAGACATGCTGGAGCATGCCCAGGGAAGGGCCACAAGGATAATTGGAGGGCTGGAGAACCTCTCCTATGAGGACAGACTGAAAGAGCTGGGGCTGTTCAGTTTGGAGGAGAGGAGACTCTGAGGTGACCTTCTTGTGGCCTTCCAGTATCTGAACGGGGCCTACAAAAAAGCTGGGGAGGGACTTTTTAGGATATCAAGTAATGACAGGACTGGGGCGAATGGAGCAAAGCTGGTGGTGGGTATGTTCAGGCTGGATAGGAAGAGAAAGTTGTTGAGCATGAGAGTGGTGAGAGCCTGGAATGGGTTGCCCAGGGAGGTGGTTGAGTCCCTGTCCCTGGAGGTGTTTAAGGCCAGGCTGGAGGAGGCTCTGGCCAGCCTGCTCTAGGGTAGGGTGTCCCTGCCCTTGACAGGGGTGTTTGAACTAGAGGATCCTTGTGGTCCCTTCCAACCCTGACTGATTCTATGATCATTACTACAAAGAGAGTTTAGAAATACATATTCAAATAGACAGGATTTCTTCTGTAGTCAACTGGAGGGGAATTTTGAATGATGCTGCTATGCCAAGGTCAGGAGGAGGTCAGGAAGCCTGACTTTACAACCTGAAGTTCACCTTTTAATCTCCAACCTGTTACTTTTAATTTGTAATTTAATTGGTGTGTTTACTTTGAAAGTCTGGGAAAACAGATTTGGCATTTGAAGTACAATTAGTGGATAAATGAATGCATCATATTTTTTTAATATATATAGCTTACAGTTTAAATCTCTGCTTGAAATGCAGACTTCAGTTCATCTTGTCATCACAATTAATGTTTATACAATGAAAAAAGAAAAGCTGTTGGCATTTAAACTCTTCTTCCCCTCTGCTATTAGCAACACCAGAGAAAATTACAAAAGGAGAAAGCTGTTTGTTTTAAAAAAGCCTGACTCTTACTAAGCTCCATGCATTGATTATTTTTCTGTCCTTCATTTCACTTGAGTAAATAGGTTGGGTTATTTTCTTCTTAATTCACAATACCATGAAGATTTTGTAGACACGAGACTGTATATTTGTAATGCACTTGATCATAGAATCAACCAGGTTGGAAGAGACCTCCAAGATCATCCAGTCCAACCTAGCACCCAGCCCTATCCAGTCAACCAGACCATGGCACCAAGTGCCTCGTCCAGGCTTTTCTTGAACACCTCCAGGGACAGCAATTCCACCACCTCCCTGGGCAGCCCATTCCAATGCCAATCACTCTCTCTGGGAAGAACTTCCTCCTAACATCCAGCCTATACTTCCCCCAGCGCAACTTGAGACTGTGTCCCCTTGTTCTATTGCTGGTTGCCTGGCAGAAGAGACCAACCCCCACCTGGCTACATCCTCCCTTCAAGTAGTTGTAGACAGCAATGAGGTCTGCCCTGAGCCTCCTCTTCTCCGGGCTTGGCTACATCCTCCCTTCAAGTAGTTGTAGACAGCAATGAGGTCTGCCCTGAGCCTCCTCTTCTCCGGGCTGCACACCCCCAGCTCCCTCAGCCTCTCCTCATAGGGTTTGTGTTCCAGGCCCCTCACCAGTTTTGTTGCCCTTCTCTGGACATGTTCCAGCACCTCAACATCTCTCTTGAATTGAGTGGCCCAGAACTGGACACAGCACTCAAGGTGTGATTTTTTTAAAATTTTTTTTCAAATTTTTTTCCTGCTTATTAAATTAACCAGGAGATATTGTTCATATCCACTGTTCTTAGAACTTACCTATTACATACTTTAATAGCAGTGAATGCTGAATGTTCTGCCCTTTTGCTGAAGTGGATTTTTCAGGGTTCTCCTTAGTGTCAAAATATGAAATTTTCACGCATGGTAAACTCCTGCAGTCTGGGTACTGTAACTAATGAACAAGTGTCATTTTCAAATATTCCTAGGAAACAATAGAAGTTGAAAATCTTTGGCTGGGACTTGATAAATATCATTTCTAGTATGTAATACCCATAGCAACATCTGTTATGACTTGGTGGTGTTGTGCAACAATTTGACTATTGTATCTTGGACTCACTATTTACTCTGTGGGTATAGCAGATAGCTGGAAACTTCCATGAGAGGAAGTAAGCGCAGAAGAAAAGTATCACAAGACTTTTCAACCTCTGCAGATACACAAGACTTGTCAAATGACAATGGCAAGTCTGTTAGCTTGTATGACTATCTCCCGTTCAATCTCCTCCATCTGCAAAACTTAGTCTGACAAGAAAGTCAACAATAAAGACCAACAAATGACATCAAATACTGAATGGGAGAGACTGTCAGAAAAGGGGCTGGTTGTGTTAGACTCACAATGAAGGATATTCTGTGGTATCCAGAGAAAATTGTGTTGTAGTTGTGGCAGAAGATAACAAATCTCTGAATAAGAATGTTGTTAGATTTAAACCTTTTAATTTCCCTTTTTTTCACTTACTTTGTAAAATAAAAATTTGTTTGCACTGTGTTACTCCTCTGGACTTGGATGCTTTCTGAGTAAGCATGGCTGGTCCATGGAGTGTCCTAGCCCAATGCTCAGTTCAACTCTGAAAACTAGGTGGAGGCAGGGGATAATCATACATAAGGCATCTTCCATAAAGCCTCAGACATGTGTATGACAAGTTAGAGTGGTCAGGAGGTCCAAGTAAGCCAGTAACACAGATAACTTTGCGTGGTGTAAGTGTTCTCTTTTCTTCCCTTCTGATACAATATTATTTGCTTACAGGAACTGTGAATTCATAATCTTCTCATACTAGATGCGAAAATAAGCAATATGTTCTTTAACCCAAAACACTTCTAATCCTCTTATACAAAGGACACATTTTGATGAACTGCCTGCAGTTCTACTGGAGAGATTTGGTGGCCTTACAAACCTCTGTGGGGATGACAACCTTGTCTTAGTTTTGTTCTCCTGTAGCTAATTGCAAAGAAATGGCCCATGTCTGGTAATGTTGCTATATCAGAAGGCTTAAATGTCTCAAAAGCTCTGGGGCATATAAAGAAAGTAGTTAGATATTATTTTTTATTGTCTTGTATGCTGGAGTGTCACTAGTTTTTACAGCTAAAGTTACAAATTCTTAAACCATTTCAATGCAGTTGGTTCAAACACTCAGTTTTGTCAACCAAGTTTTCATGTAATTCTCCTGGACAGAAATTTTAGAGTCTTGCTGTTATAAACTGGCATAGTCTGTAATGGTGTCCAGCATAGCCATGAAGAGACTTTGTGCAAGCAGCACAGCATAAATGTGGATGACTAAACCAGATGTATGTTATGTGCTGCAAATGCAACAAAGCTCTCACGGTGTCAGCATAGCTAAGCCCAACCTAAATAGCCCCTCAGGCAACCAGCAAAAAGTTACCTTACTGATGTGGCCTTCTACTGAAAGCACAGCAGAACTATGCTGAGTACATTTCTGATAATTTAAAATTACCTTCTAAATATGGAGCTTGCCCTGGAGAATTTCTACACATTCCACACCACTTAGCTTCTAATAACATAGTATTTTTTTTAATAGCAGTTGCTACTGCCTCTAGTCTTTAGCCCCTCTTAGCCAGCCACCTCAAGAGCAGGAGACTGCATTTTGCTCTCACTCCATTTTCCAGACCTGTGCTTTCACGTCCCAATTTCTTGGCATTCAATCTGGTTCAGAACAGACCTTTCCCAAATGGTGAACTGAAGTTGCTCATTAGGACAGAGAAGCAATCATCCTTGTGAGATGCAGGGCAAAAGACTCGATGCACCTCTTCAGGCACTAAGCCCAAAATAATAAAGCACAAGGATGGAGTTGCAGGGTGTGAGCTTGCTCCTGAGTGCTCTTGCTCCTCTGACTTCCATTTCCCCACTTTCACTGGGTGCTGGTGTTACATAGTGTAGAGGCCCTGAACTGTATCACAGAGTTTGTGCACTGGTAATGGTCTAGATCAAGTAGTATAAATGGGGACTGTTTTCTAGACAGGTAAGTGGGTGTTTATTGGGAAGGAAGGGAAAGAATAATGATGTCCACTCAGGTCTGTATCATGGTGACTTTTTTATTCAGTATTGGGATTTGACTGAAAATTGGAGAGACCTGTTATTCTTTTTTTGTTTGTTTGTTTTTGTAACTTGCCTTAGCTTTTTAGTGTTCTGGAAACAGATACTTCTTAACCAATATATATACATTAAACACACACGCATATATATATATGTATATACATAAAAAATCTCATTCACACCTCCTGACTATCTCAAAGCATGCATAGTGTGAGAGTATTGAATCATAGAATGGTCTGGGTTAGAAGGGACCTCCAAAGGTCATCTGGTCCAACCCTCTGTGCTAGTAAGCAGGGGCATCCTCAACTAGATCAGGATGTCGAGAGCTGTATCCAGCCTCACTTTGAATATCTCCAGGGATGGAGCCTCAACCACCTCCCTGGGCAACTCGTTCCAGTGTAGAAAATTCTGTGTTGAAAATTTTGCCAGCTTGATATTCCAGAAGGAATTAATAGCTGCAACCTGTATTCCAAATGGCTGGATTCTGTGTGATGATCAGAGCTGTGCTGTAGGCAGCTCCTTTGAGGAAAAAGAAGAAAATTGTGCTTTTTGTCTCAGGCCACACATGGACATAATCAACACTTAGAGCAAACTGTACTTATCTCTTGGAACTCCTAAGCCTTTTCCTCAAGACTGTCTACGTGGGAGTACCCTTTTCATTTGCTAATAGCATCATTTTGCAGAAGATACTCAACTGTTTGGTAAAAACCCTCACACATATTCTGGTTTTGTATTTTAGATGCAAGCTTGCTAATGTAAATGTCATCAGTTTGTTGTCTGGCATTTCAGTTAGAGGTGCTGTGGGCTCCTTGTAATGATCCTGACTGTCACACTGACTCATCCTGTTCTGCTAATTCTGCTTTGCCTACACTAAAAGTAAGATGCTAGTGATAGCCCATGTCCTCAGGCCAGCAAAATTATAAAATGAAGTACCAATAAAAATTATGCAGCTGTGGGAAAGTGGGGGAAGTGTGGAAAAGGGGACCTATATGATACCAAGGCGAAACAGAATTCACAGTTTAAATGAGGAAATAAAGGGAAGAAAGAATTCTCCTCCATATCACCATATCAGGGCTCCTATTTGCACAGTGGTCCCTTCTGACTTGTTTTTCTGCTGCATCTTCCTTCATACAATTTCTTATCTTTCAGCATGAAGGGTAATGTTTTCCCTCTGTCATAACTGGCTGATGGTTCTGGGTCTTAAGAGCTGCTTTGTAATCTAGGAATCCTGCAAGATACCCAACCATCTTTCTGCTTCTTTTGCTATAGGAGAGAAAATTACCTGTCACCTCACAGGCCCAAGCTCCGTATTTTTATCACAGACTGATTCTGTCCTATGAACAGTATTTTATTTTATTTTGTTTATTTCTGCATATGGTCACAGAATATGTAGGAGTGGGAAAGGTAGTGCTCACTTTTCCCTTTTTTATTCCTCTAAGAGGAGCTGATGTGGTTTAAGAGACAGTAGAGTTCCGTCAGTATGTCCTTCTTTCCCCCTTATTTCTCTCCTGTTTTTCTTGGCCAGCTTGTAGCAGAATAGTGCATGTTGGTGTCATTTTTTGCATCTTTAAATCTGAACTCTGGATAATGCTGCAATTCAATTTGCAGCCCAGCCTGTATTGAGGACTAGCCTATCCTGTCAGAGCAATTTATTTATGCTGTTGCTAACTAAATCATTTCCATACTTGGGAGAGAACAGACATGGCTGCCAGCAAAGCTTGAACAGTGGCTTCATTCCTCAGAATGCAATCAGAAGTGTGCCACGGTGGTGTCATCTTTGGCAGTGTTGGAGAGAAAAAGGAGAGCTTACAACTGGTCTGAATTGCAGAAAACCTGTGTTCACGAAGAATGATATTTTGACCTTGTTAGCACATAAAATTTCTATCAACAGTCTTTATGACTCCATTTTAAACTTACTTTTATTCATGGGATAAATGACCATATCAAATTAGTTCTCTGTCCTTGCTTTTCTACTTATCTATCCTCTTCTTTTCATTGCCACCATTATTCATGTCTTATGTCTTTGTACCCAATTTATCTGTTTCTGTAACACGTGTCTCTGGGCTTCTTTTCATCGCAATTTTTTGCATGGAGCTCTTTTCCTGACCTGCCTTGTGAACTTGCTAATTTTTCATTCCTGTCTTTTATGAGGACTTATTTCTGCTTTGAGCTGTCTCAAAAGTTACTCTAAAAAAATCAATTATTCTAATTATCCCTACATAAGCAATTTTATTTCATCCCATCTGCCATTCACATCAATTTTCATTGATTATTGCATCGTGTTCCTGACACTAGTCCTGTTCTTCTTGTTTTGTTACCTCTTTATTACACCATTTCTGGAGTTGGAAAGTGCTTTTGGACAGAGATTGTGTCATTATTTCTTCTGAAACATTGCAAACTGCTGGGCTGTCTGATCATTGGTATCTTCCTGATAGTTGAATAGCTTGTCTTTTTCTTTTTTTTATCTGACCAATACTTCACTTAACTTTGAAAGTGTTCATACTGGATAGAAAGTCTTAGTCTTTTTTTCAGGCAAGAGGCTATTAAAATTTAATTTGAAACCTCCCAAATCTATCTGAACAGAGATTGCAGGACCAGTCCCAGGGTTTGTGACACTGTTGAACTCTGGGGTAGCAAATTCTGAAAACTCATCTAAAGAGTTTCAGATAACTCCTCTGAAGAGGAAGCAAAAGAACTGACACCAAAATGAGTTTCTGTGAAGACAGAATTTCCTTCTCCACAGTAGCTATCCGTGATGAGTGATAAATGCAAAATAGTTTAACTTCTTTCATGGGAAGACTGAAATGATCCTAGTGGCTGAGGTCACTGTTGGAAAAACAAATTAGTTCTCTGTTCAGCTAGATGAAGCTGCTTCACTGGGCTTGCTATTTCACTTGGACTTGAGTGATTTTGTGGAGCAGCTAACATGCAGTAAAAAGTCACACCCTGTTTCTGCCGCACAGTGACATGTTTGTGTGTCCATGGCAAGATTGCACATATAAAACAGAGATTTTACTTAAGATAGTAGTTTCACAAACAAGTTTCCAGAGGCCACTAGCAGTGTCACTTTACTGTGACTGTTCACATTTTGTTCCCAGTTGGGGAATTGTGAAAAATGATGACTCTCATTGCTAAAAACTCTGCAAACTCCTATCAGAACATGCTGTAGGAGCAGCAGCAGGACACAGGTTTTCAGATAGGCTTGGTGGGTAGATGCTGTTGATCCACAAGATGGCATGTTAAAACTGTGCTTTATTTATAGCATCAGAGAAGCAGAATCTAAACACTGTTGTGTTGGTGCGAACTGGGGCTAAAAGCTCTGTCTTTTGGGGAAAAAAGAAATTAAAAAAAGAAACAACCATTTCAGTTTGGTACTAGGAGCCATTTGAAATGTGCTCTTCATATATTTGCAGTACAGTATTTGAGTGTCACAGGGATAGAGTAAGGAAAAGCCCTTTTCTCTCTTGCCACTAGAAGTAACTTGGTTTCATTTTTACTCAGCATTGTGTTGGGTTTCCACTCCAAATATGCTAGTAGGTGGACACTCATTTGCTGCAATTCATCCACTGCTGCCTCCTATTTTCAGGAATTTAGAAGGGAATTCATAGAAACCAAATAGGCATATTGACCAGATCTTCCTGTGGGTTGGGCACTATTAATTGAAATTATTTTAACTTAAGCCATTCAAGATTTTAAATGTACTGGGAAGGAATTAAAGCCCAAAATTGGATTTTATATAATGTGCAATTTATAATTAGTTCTAATTGTATTGCCTGCAAGTTTGCACTGCATTAAACCTAAAACCATTACCTGCAAGCTTGTACTGTAGTAAAACTAAAGTACAGTGCAAGCCTGCAGGCAATGGTTAAAACTAGAACTACTGCCTCAAGTTTGCATGCACTGTATTAAAACTGACATTTTGTTGCCTGCAAGTTTGCATTGTATTTAACTTGAAACTTTTGGAGCTTTTTAAGCTTCTTTTTCCCTTTTATGCTGTTTACAATTTGCATTTACTTCATTTTGGACAATAGAAGATAAATTAGTTTGGTTTTTGGCCTCTATGCACTCAGCCATTTATTGTATTTGGATGACAAACTGCGCAGAGAATGTTAAAATTCAAATATCCTCTGCTTTTAAATGGAACAAAATAATTATAATCTCTATAAATATTTAGTTTCATAACATTTTTCACTCTCTCGTTGAATAAGCCCTGATGTTCCACTCACCTAATTTCAAGTGGATTTAAAGAAGTTATTGGGGTTTTAATTAAGAAAAATTCTGGAATATACTGAAAAATACAAAAAAGGCTGTTGCTGACTTCACTTCATGGGTGTCACATCAGGCAGTCAGCTATTAATCTTCCACTAAATTCACATTTTTGCCTGCACATGGATCTCTGAATATGAATAAGACCAAATCCATCATTAATAATGTTCCCTTAAGTATGTACAAGTTCACACATTCTAATGGGCCAGAACAATCCTTGCTATCAATACTACCTGAGTACCTGATAGAAAGCAGCCCTGTGGAAAAGGACTTGGGGCTGCTGATGGACCAAAGAGCTGGACATGAGTAGACAGTGTGAGCTTGCAGACCAGAAGGTAAATCACATCCTGGCCTGCATCAAAAGATGCATTGCCAGCAGATGGAGAAGAGAGTATTCTGCCACTTTGCTCTACTATGGTGAGATCTCACCTGGAATACTGTGTCCAGGTCTGGTGCCCTCAACATAGGAAGGACATGAACCTGATGGAGCAGGTCCAGAGGAGGGCCACAAAAGTGTTCAGGAGGTTGGAGCACCTCTGTTACAAAGACAGGCTGAGGGAGCTGGGATTGTTCAGCCTGGAGAAGACTCTGGGGAGATCTGACAGCAGCATTCTAGTACCTGAAGGAGGCTTACGAGAAGGATGGAGAGACTGTTTACAAAGGCCTGCAGTGACAGGACAAGGGGCAATAGCTTCAAAGTAGAGAAGAGTAGATTTAAGTTAGATGTTAGGAACAGGTTCTTTACCATGAGGGTGCTGGAACACTGGAACAGGTTGCCCAGGGAGGTGGTTGAGGCCCCATTCCTGGAGACATTGAAGGTGAGGCTGGATAGGACTCTAAGCAAGCTGATCTACTTCAGGATGCCCCTGCTGACTGCAGAGAGGGTTGGACTGGATGAGATTTGGAGATCACTTCAAGTCCAGACCGTTCTATGATTATATAATGATTACTATTCTGTTCAGATTTTTCTCATCAACTCTGTAGTACTCCCATCCTGAAAAATATTGAGTGTATTTGAGAAGTTTTTTTTGAGGTTTTTGTGGAAAACAGGAATGATCTCATCCAACTTTTTACCATTTTTCTACAAACTTTCATCCAAACTTCCCCTCCGCACTGTAACATGAAATCTAAATACAAAGGTCTGTTTATTTTCAGGCCCTGATAATGGCTCTTTTTTCACTTACCTCATGATTGAAATGTTTCACATTCAATCTTTTTTTTTTCCCCCAGTGGTTGCTCTCTTCCTGCAGTTATCAAGAGAGAGCTAATTGGTAGCAGCAGCATTCTTGTTTCAGCAAAAGGCATCACCTTTCCCAGCCATTCCACTTACGTAAGCGTTTCGTACATGTGCCAGAATCGTTTCTCGTCTTCTGACTGAGTGAGCACAAGGGATCAGATTTGTCTTGGGTTACAGTTAGCAGCCAGCTCACCTGAATGAATTGAGAAAAAAATGGCTTTGCTGTGGCTCGTTTTCCGTCATCTGCTGTGCTTCATCCCAAGAGAACAATGTGCAGCCTAGCACTTAGCTGTTCAAAACAGGTTTGTTACCTGGCTCCCTGGCTTGCAGAGCCCTCCTAGAGCTTCTTCTTCTGGATTCTGAGGTTTTGAATGTGCTCCTAGTCAGGAGGGGAAAGCGAGCATGGGAAAATACTTGAATAGTGGCCTTCCAGTACCTGAAAGGGGCTTACAAGAAAGCTGGGAAGGGACTTTTTACAAGGGCTTGCAGCGAGGGAGAGGGAATGGATAGAAGCTTGAGGAGGGCAGATTTAGCCTGGAGATTAGGAAGAAATTCTTTACAGTGATGTTGGTGAGACACTAGAACAAGTTGCCCAGGGAGGACATGGATGCTCCCTCCCTGGAGGTGTTCAAAGCCAGGCTGCATAAGGCCTTGAGCAACCTGATCTGGTAGGAATTGTCTCTGCCCATGGCAGGGAAGATTTTAACTAGGAAAGTCCTCTCCAAGCCAAACCATTCTATGAATCTGTGAAAGTGGTTTTCATCATGTCATGTATGACTTCTTAAAACTTAAAATAAATCCATGGGTGGTCCTGTTCTGACCAAATCTTTTCCAGCACAAGGAGTTTTTGTAAGGATTTTTTATATTGCTTGCAACACATGAGCAGTATTTCCAAGAAATATTTGTATTGCTGGCTATGAATATAGAATAAACTATGAAGTGTTAATTCCTTTTTTTGGGGTGGGATCTTTAAATCCATGTGATTATATGATAATATTTTCAGTTTAGAGGAGTTTTCTACAAGTTATAAAATCAGCAGGTTTTTCATACTTGAGTTTTTACAATGTAATTTGAGGTTTCTAAATCTACCTTGTACAGTTAGTTTCTAAATTATCATGGAAAAAAAAATAGAATATTTGTTGTGCAAGCCCTAGGCAAAGTAGAGAAGCTGTATGAGAACTCACCATCCTAAGGATAACCAGAGGCTATATTCTGGTACAGGGTTTCTGATCATATACCTATTACCTATTTCTAGACATCATTCTATGCTGAAAATACCTATAAACTTTATTACAGAGTAGGGATTCATTAATTTATAAATTAAGGCCCCCATCAGAATTGAACTCTTACACAAACAGAAGATAATTACGTTGCTAATCTCTTTAAAATGTGGGTATAACAATACCCAGTTTTCCCAGGTCAGGAATTTTTCAGGGCAGCTATTCTAAATGGGTACTATTGCTAACGTAAAACCTCCCCTTTGAGAATAAATTGCAAAATCTGAATATGAAACAAGCTCTTAGTCTTCTGTAAGGGCAGGAAATATGCATAGTTTGCTAGGTTTATTTTTTTTTAATAGGTGAAGTAGAAGTCTTTGGGTTGAACTTCCCCCACTGTTGGTTTAACTGTAAAAACAGCTGAAAGGTTTCATCCAGCCTTCTGAAGGAGAACTTCTCTGTAGTCTCATTGTATTTTTCAGCAGTTCTTAGTATATTACTGAAAGAATTTGTGATCAACCTTCACTTCCATTTGCTTTGTTTTTTCTTTCTCAAATGCATCAGTTATTGCAAGTCACTATGATAAAGGATGAAGTTTAGACTTCTCCAGATGTCTTCCTCTTTCTGTTGCTCATCTGTTTCCTTGATGTGCTTTGCATAAAATTATGACTACACACAGCAAATCAGTTATGCCAATACAAGGGGAAATTGGGTTTGTTGACGTTATTAATGTCTGTCTTTCATAGGGAACATAATCTTTTCGTCTCTTTCACATTTGGCTATTTACACTGATAATAAACAGATTAGCCTGTTGTGGAAACAAGGGTTGGGATTTGTGACACTGTTGTGACATAAAACCTGTCAAAAAGCAAATGTCAGTTTTAACCAAGGCATTGTAACAATTCTGTACTTGGGAAAGCTTTCATTATTAATCTGTGTAGTTTACTTAAGCAGAGGCTAGGACCCATTTCCATGATAGAGCATTATAAACCCAACCATTTAGCCTCTCTGTGTCTCTTAAGGAATCATAGAATAATCTGGGTTGGAAGGGACCTCCAAAGGTGTGCTAGTTTGAAGCTAGCTAGAATGTTTTGGTGAGAAGGATTAGATCACAGGCTGTGAAAGAGAAACAATGGTGATGTCTACTTCACTCATAGGCTTGCTGAGATGTATAAAAACAAGAGTAAAACCATAGATAAGGGAGTTCAAGCACAGCTTGAGCTCTGAGCTGCATTTCTCTCTAACCTCACCCTCCATCTCTCTGATTAATCCCCCTGCTTCCTAACCCCCCTGGCCAACTTCCATTCTTCCTTGGGGCACAAGGCAACATCTGGGGTAAGGTAGAGGGGTGGGAGAAGGTGGAAGGGCAGTTGGGAGCCCCTCTTGGGGACTCAGGTTTCTGGATGTTGTGTTTCTATATTACCTTTTACCTTGTGTATTTCTATATATAACAGTATATATACTGTAAATACCTGCTTATATATTGCGCTAAGCTGTAAATATAAGCTTCATTCAGATTTCCAGAGCTGGCTGAGTCTAGTCTGGGTGATTTCCAAAGTGTGGCAGGGCGGGGAACACCCAAACCACCACAAAAGGTAATCCAATCCAACCCTCTCTGCAGTCAGCAGGGACATCCTCAACTAGATCAGGTTGCCCAAATCCATGTCCAGCCTCACCTTGAGGATCTCCAGTGATTGGCCCCAACCACCTCTCTGGGCAGCCTGTTCCAGTGTTCCACCACTCTCATGGTAAAAAAATTGGTCCTAACACCCAATCTAAATCTACTCTTCTCTAGTTTGAAGCCATTGCCCTTTGTCCTGTCACTGCAGGCCTTTGTGAACAGTCTCTCTCCGTCCATCTTGTAGGCCCCCTTCAGGTACTGGCAGGCCACTATTAGTTCTCCACAGAGCCTCATCTTTTCCAGAAAATATCATTAAGTTATAACATTTACTGTTACCTCCCATCCTCACTGGAGCAATATATAACCCTGTGGAGAACATGGAATTTGCCTTTTTTGACTCTCTCATCTGTAAAATAGTTGTACTGAGTTGCAGGTTAGCCAGTGTTGACTTCTCTTGCAGTTAGCAAGTTTACCTAGTCTGTAAATCAAAACAGTCGTTGCAGTTCCTAAAAGCATTTAAAATTTTACCTACCAGTTAAGAGAAAAAGCAGTAAGCACATTTTAAAATCTTCTTTAAAAAAAATCTCAGGTAGAAAAAGTAAGAAGTGGTAAATTTAATTATAAACTTTTAATTTGACTTCTTGATTCATAATTTATTACAATCTGTTATGTAAGCATAGAGTATGTTGATGTTACTTGGTGTACATAATAGTAGTAACCCCTATCCTTTATAAATCAAATGGAGAGTATCACTGTATGTAACAATATCTACATCACTATAGATTTTTAACTTGGATATTAAAAGGCATTCAGTGGGAGCAGCCTTTATGGAAGCAGTAACAGTATAGGTTATTTAAAGGTATTGTGTACATAGTGTTCAGAAAGTACCACACACCGTAAGTGCAGTGCAGTAAAGGATCAGTTTTGGGCTCCCCAGTTCAAGAGAGACAAGGATCTGCTGGAGAGAGTCCAACAGAGAGCTATGGGAATGACTGCAGGATTTGAACATCTCTCCTATGAAGAAAGACTGAGAGACCTGAGGGTGTTTAGTTATGAGAAGAGAAGGCTGAGAGGGGATCTTACCAACATCTATAAATGTCTGAGGGGTGAGTGTCAAGATGAAGGTGATGATCTCTTTGGTGGTGTCCATTGGTGGGACAAAGTACAGTGGGTACAAGCTGGAACACAGAAAGTTCCACCCCAATGCAATGAGACACTTTTTTATGGTGGAGGTGACAGAGCACTGGAACAGGCTGCACAGAGAGGTTGTGGAGTCTTCTTCTCTGGAGACTTTCAAAACCCACCTGGATGCATTCCTGTGTGGCCTGCCCTGGGTGATCTTGATTTAGCTGGGGGATTGGACTCCAGTGATCTCCAGAGAACTCTTCCAACCCCTAATGTTCTGTGATTCTGTGGCTTTCCTTATCTTGAACTTGTGCTCTGATGTTGAACTAAATGATGATTTTGGTAAAAGCTGACCAAGTCTCATTGCTGACTGTCACACCTCTCTTTTCTCTGTTTCAGCTGAGACAATCCCAGTCGTACTGCACAGACACAGAATGCCTTCAGGAATGTGAGTAACTGTTAAGATCACGTGCATGCAAGTGAAATAAGCAGTAGTGATGAAAATACAGCCTTGCTAGTTTTTAGAGTGCAGCAGTTTATTTAATGTTTTAGGAACATACTGTATGAAATCAAATACTGCAGCCCTAAAACTCTTACGCGAGATGATTTCTGAGAATCTGTGATGCAGGCGAACATTTGTATATAGAAGCAGTGGATGGATGCAGCAGCATTGAGCAGAATGGAAGTATTAACACACCAACATGACCACTGATCATGCCCCAAGCATTCCTAAATCTTACTGTTAGCCTCCAGTTTCCCCCTGTGGTGGAAAGTTGAGGGGGGCTTTATTTGTCCTCCTTAAAGTCAGTCAGAGCAGCCTAACTGGTGAACTGTGGATGTTGAGCACAGACACCACATGCACACGTTTTCAGATGAGGCTGAGTGACACTGTCAATGGTGTGAAGGAGAGGAGGTTCTCTGCCAGCTCTGACTGAGGAGCTGACTCACACCCTGACTGCATTTCTGTTCAACTTGGCAGTCGTTGAAGCAAAGCACTGATGTGTACACTGCCTTGAGACCTGCTTAGAAATGCGTGTAAAAACTCTTCCAAATGGTGAGCATTACTGGGACAGTCAAATGTCACCAGCGTCTGCAGGGAGTCGTAGCTGTGCAGAGGTTGTGCGCTAATGTGAGCTTGCCCTGAGGCACTGTTTACACTCTTCGTGGTCTAGAGGGAACATGGCCAAATGCTTATAAGTAAAGATGGAGTGGATCTGTTTTTCCTGTATTGCTTTGCCAATTGGCCATGTGAATTCACTCAATTAGCTGGCAGCAGGACTACTGTAATGCTAAGGAGGAGCAGGAAGCACCTGAGCACTGTTCCTGGAAGCAAGAGCTGCTTGGTGCCTGTGTCTTCTACGGGTCTAGGAGCAGTGCAGTCAAAGTGTCCAGGACCTTGAGGAGAGGGCATGCCTTTGTTCACTTCCCAGTAAAACCTGTTCAGTGATGGGCAGCTAGCTTGGACTTGTACTGTGCCCTCCCAGTGTGAAACAGTCCCAGATTCGTTGCCATGTTGGGCTGAGGAAGGGGGAAAGCCATGATCTGTCGAAGAGAACTGAAAAAAAAGAGTGGGGCACACATGCCATAACACTGCTGCTCACTTCCCAAGTTATGTCTTGACTTCTAGCACCTCCTCTCTCCCAAATGCACCTATTCTGGTGCAGACATTTTTTTTTTTTAGACTTCTACATGTGGAGTTTTTCAAAACCACAGGCTTGGAGGGAAAGAGGCAGGTGACAAGAGCTTTCTGAGCCTTAGTCTACAGTCAAAGCCAAGGAGTGGTGGGTCGTTCTCACTCAAGCATTAGGAGTCTTGGCTCATCAATATTTATGAAGCTCGTAGGCTAAAGACTACAAATGAGTAAGTTCTGCTATGTGTGGGCATGAACCTTGTGGAATAACTTTCATGCTACCAAACTATAGTACAGTGGGGATGTGAGTGGCTTGCTGCAAATAGCTTTCCATCCTGAAAGAGAGCCTTGCAATAACTGTTTGTGCAGATGCAGGCAGTTTGGCAGCAATTGTTCCAAATCAGTAGTTTGCTTCAAAAACCCAAGCAAAAATTATAGACTAAATCCTCTCCTATGTTATTATATTGCCTTAGATTTAGTTCTAGCAAAAGTATTTTTCTGCTGATGTAGTGATACTGTTTGCCTCTTTGTCAGATTGTTTTGTGGTGCTTCTATGACTCTGTGCTTGGGCCAGCATCAGCTCTGTAAGATCCCAGGAGGGAAAGACAAAACCAAGCAGATTGCAGAAGCTTCTAGAGATGTTTTCAGAGGCAGATTAAAACAATCCTGTGCCAGTCTTCTGTCCATTGCCTCATCCTGTTCTGATGAGCTATGCTGTGATGAGTATATTTTTGAGGTGGGGCTGCTCTTCCCTAGCTCCCCACAGCTCTATTTCCTGTTACTTGCTGACGTTGATTCCTCATTTCAGGATCTTGATATGAAGAATCTTGTTTCACTCCCACCCATTCACTCATTCCTGGGATTTGGTCTTCCTTTTGGAAGCACAGCTGGGAATGTTGCCATACAAAGATTCTTAAGTTGCAAGTTGTGGGATAGTTAATGTGACCTATGTGGGATTTTGTGGGGGGAAAACATCAAAGCTGCAGTTCAGCCAGTGACCCAGCAGTGGTGTGTGTTATGCTGCAGCTACCAGCTGGAAGTTCTCAGAGCACACCCCTTGTTGATTCTTCCTGAGCATGGTTTGTTTTTTTTAAGTCTTGATTTCAGATCTCTTTTAGATTTTTTGGAGCCAGATCAAAGCAGCAGCACCGAGGTTCCCTCGTTCGTATTTTTGTGTTATTAAGTTATTACGTATGGTTGTTGGCACCATTATGTTGTCGTAGTGGCTACCCTCAGAGAGTTTCCTGCCAGGGTCGGGGTCAGTTCTTTCAGACTTGTACTCCTGCTTATAGGAGGATGTGAGCACTGCTTCAGGGAACATTTGGGCACTCTAGTGGCTGTTCCTCTGTTGCCTCTCTGGCAAGAGTGTCGGCTATGACAGCAAAGCGTGTATCAGTCTGATGACTGTTCCCTCCATTTCAGTGGGTGCCTTGGAGAAAAAGGGCTGCAAGTTTGAAGTATGCGACACATGTAATATTCTCTTGGGATTTTTTTATGCTCAACAAATCAGAAGGTCTTACAGTTTTACTTGAAATGAGAAATGAGAGTGATAATTTGTTTTGGAATTCTGTCTTAATGCAAGTGGAGATTTCTCTGAAGCATCTGGCAATTGCAACATCAGTGTGGTTCATCCAGCCCAAGGAGGATCCCAGCTGGTACTAGGCTGTTCTGATGGCTCACAGCCCTTTCCAGTCAGCCTTCCATGTCAAAGGAAATGAGGGAGCCACCGCCTGCATTTTTTTTCTGTGTTCTAGCAATTCCCAGATGTTGTGACCTGGATTTGCCACATTTATATTTTCACCACGATTCTCAGTGCTCTGCTAGCTTCTGGTCAGAGATGACTGTCTCAAATGTTGTCTACTCTGATTACGGATTTTTATGCATTTTCAATTGAATGCGTATCTGTGAGTCACCTTTAGTTGTTCTCATCCAGGGCAGTCACAGCAGCCTAACCTAACAGTATGAAATGTCTGCCAGTCCTTCCCTCCCTTTTCTGACAATTCCCATCTTTCTTCTTCCACTCAGGTCCTTTTTTTAAAAAAAAAATATATTCTTCAGTTTCCTTCTCCCTGCCTTTGAGATTATCAACTTGCAGTGATTATCTGCTGAAGGTTTTCCCTATCATCTGTAAAATACCTCTCTTCATATGGCTTCCTGCCTTTCTTTCACACAACAGACAAGGTTAAAAACACCATGAAAAGAAGAAGGTACAAGTCAGAATGAATGCTTTTGCCTTTCAACATGCAGATGTTAAACATCTGTAAAAAGCTGGAGATCCCAAAGGAAATAGTTCTATCAGGAGAGGGCAGACAAAAACCACATGGAATGCCCTTTCACAGTAAAAGAAATTCAGTCTTTCCCTCTTCTTCTTTACAGTATAACCTCAGTCTGAATGAAAAATACCAGTTTAAGAGGAGAACTAAGTTGACGTAAGGAGTATTCAACAAGGGCATTTATTATCTTGAGATTTCAGTTGCACAATCAGGAAGTGGTTGACTTTTAATGTTTAGAAATTATTTTGACCAATGTTTTAGTAGCTGTGATTGCCTTCTAATAGAACATTAAATGA
Source organism: Tricholaema leucomelas (assembly GCA_013400475.1). NCBI lineage: Eukaryota > Metazoa > Chordata > Aves > Piciformes > Lybiidae > Tricholaema lacrymosa > Tricholaema leucomelas. The sequence continues at coordinate 13,907 of WAAF01004270.1, read as the reverse complement.
GGTGGCAAACGTCTGTCAAGGAAGATTGGGGTTTTTCCCTATTTCTCTCCAAGGTGAGACTAGTTTATGTGGTCTAATCTCCGTTTCTGTAAGAAAAAGCAAGGCAAAAAATGTGTCTCATGTGTGAAGTAACAGATAAGGTACACCATAGTTATTAGCCCACAGTCTCAGGCCAGTTCCTCATAAAGCTTTCTCCTGAGCAGCCATGGTTTAAAGGAAGTCCAGGTAACCACAGGGACAGAACTGTTCAGAGCTTTCATTTAGAAGTGTGTGGATATGCAGATGTGAGCCTATGGGACCACATATTCCGAAAATAAAGACTTTGAGCTGGAATTAAATTTGTGCAGAAAAGCAAGTTAGAGACTGTAAGTTTTGTGTCACTCAGTGACACAGGAATATGCACTATTACATTCTGGGCTAGCTAGTACCTCCCAGGCACTGGAGATTAATAACCACATATATCCATCCAAATGGGTAGTGGCAGGGACATTCATTTGTGAGGTCAGAACAGGGCAATCTTCTATCCATCTGGAAATATTAGAGAATGTCATTCACAAGTGCCTGTATTCTTCAAGGAATCAAAAAAAAAACCCACTTTGAAATTACCTGCAAAAATATCAGTGATAGGTAAAAGCACTGTAGCTGTGAACTCTAAAAATAAGATTTCTTTTTTGCCTTCTACCCACCAGCATAAATTCCATCCTGCTTAGTTTCAGCTTCACTCAACTGTTCTACATCCATAAGCTCATCTTACCTGATTATTTTGTGATCTTGGTGATGGAGGTTTTTGTAGCAAAAGATTGTTGCCTTCTCCACATTATTGCTCCCACTAACTGAAACAGCTTCTTGTCTGTTCTTGTTTGTGATGCAAAGCTTTGACATCTCCAGCTATGTGCAAGTTTGCTTATCCTCATCCTCTGTCTTATGTGGAAAAATTAAAGTAGCAGAGTCTGAAATGTCTCACATCCTTGTTAAAACATGTGGTCATCTGTGAGAGAGATGGATTTAATGATTCTCAGATACTGTAAACAGTGCTGTGTCTGGTTTAGTGTCTGGCATGCTGTGATTAGGTAGTACAAGGTCTGGCTGTGTTAGATCAGCTGTTGTCTTGCTTAACTTAGTTCAAAAGATGTTTCAGCACATTTAGTCCATCTAAACCACATTACAATGCAGGCTGGAAGAACTTGTGTCTTGTATGAACACCTGTGGTTGCTCTCTGTGCTTCTTTCTGCTCCCATCCACCACCTGCAGCAAGAGCTGACTTAGCAGCCTGACTCTTGTTTAACCACGGACCCTAAGTGCACAGGTTCCACACTACAGCGAAAATTCCAGGTGGCTTTCTGGCTAGTGCCTGTTTCTCTGCATTGTGTGAGGAATCCTGCCTAACAAGTGATCTGAATTTTCATGGTCTGCTGAACATAGGTACCAAAACAGGTACTTGAAGGTAGTCTCAGGGTGGCTGTTAGTACGGCCTGGAAACCCCAACAAAAAGCAGTTTTGTTTTTGTACCAAATCACAGGCTAGGTATAAAGGCCATGCATGGTTTAAAATACTGATATATCATGTTCACAGGATCACAGGATATTAGAGGTTGGAAGACACCCAAGGAGATCATCGAGTCCAATCCCTTTGCCAGAGCAGGACCACACAATCTAGCACAGATCAGAAGAATGCATCCAGACAGGCCTTGAAAGTCTCCAGAGAAGGAGACTCCACAACCTCTCTGAGAAGCCTGTTCCAGTGCACTGTGAAACTTAAAGTAAAAAAGTTCCCCCTTGTGTTGAGGTGGCACCTCCTGTGCTGCAGCTTACATCCATTGCTTGTCCTATTACAGGGTGCAAGTGAGCAGACCCTGTCGTCCCCCCTCCTGACTCCCAGCCCTCAGATGATTATAAACATTTAGTAAATCCCCTCTCAGTCTTCTCTTCTCCAGACTAAAAGGCCCTGGGCATGCCCTCCAGTCCCCTAATCGTCCTCCTAGCCCTCCACTGGACCCTCTCCAGCAGATCCTGTCACTCTTAAACTGCGGAGCCCAAAACTGAATGGGGTATTCAAGATGAGGTCTCTCCAGAGCAGAATAGAGGGGAAGGCGAATCTCCTTTGATCTGCTGGACACACTATTCTCAATACTCCCCAAGATCCCATTTGCCTTCTTGGCCACAAGGGCACATTGCTGTCCCATGGTTAACTTGTTATCCACCAGCACTCCAGGTCCCTCTCCACAGGGCTGCTCTCCAGCAGATCACCTCCCAGCCTATCCTGGTGCAGTTTATTATTCCTTAGCAGGTGCAGGACTCTGCACTTGTCCTTGTTGAACCTCATTTGATTCCTCTGTGTCCAGCTCTCCAGTCTGGCCATGTCTCGCTGGATGGCTGCACAGCCTTCAGCTGTATCAGCCAAGCCTCCCAGTTTGGTGTCATCAGTAAACTTGCTGAGCAGCCTCTGTCTGTCTGTCCATCCTCTCATCAGTGTCATTGATGATGATGTTGAACAGGACTGGACCCAGCACTGATCCCTGAGGGACTCCACTGGTTACAGCTCCCCAGCTGGACCTAGCACTGTTGATTGTCACTCTTTGATCAGTCTGGTTACAAACCAGTTCCTAATCCACCTCACTGTCTCCTCTTCCATCCCATGCTTCTTGAGCTTGCTCACTAGAATATCATGGGAGACAGTGTCAAAGGCCTTGCTAAGGTCAAGGTAGACTACATCTGTTGTTCTCCCTGAATCTACCCATTCAGTGAGTTCATCAGAGAATGCTATCAGGTTAGTCAAGCATGACTTCCACTTGGTAAATCCATGCTGACTACTCGTGATAACCTTCTTCTGTTCCAAGTGCCTCAAGATGCCCTCCAGAAGGAGCCACTCCATCACTTTTCCAGGAATGGAGGTGAGGCTGACTGGTCTGTAGTTCCGTGGAACCTCTTTCTTGCCCTTTTTGAAGACTGGAGTGACATTGGCTGATCTCCAGATCTCAGGCACCTCTCCTGTCTGCCCCTGTTTGGCAAAAATGATGGAGAGTGGCAGAGCAATAATATCAGGCCAGTTCTCTCAGGCCAGTTCTCTCAGCACTCTTGAGTGCATCCCATCGGGGCCCATGTTCTTGTGAATGTTCAACTTGCACAACTGATCCTTAACCCAGTCTGCACTGCACTGCACTGACCAGTGGGGATCATTCCCTCCTCCAGACTTCTTGTCCTTCATCCAGGGTTTGGAGTACACAGAGGAGTTCAGCCTTAGGCATAAAGACTGACGCAAAGAAGGCATTCAGCAACTCTGCCTTCTCCACATCTTCAGTTATCAAGGCCGCTTCCTCGTTCAGCAGTGTCCCCACACCTTGCCTGTTCTTCCTTTTTCTACTGATATGTTGATAATAACAGTAATATTTTCCCTCAACACAGCTGCAGGTCTGAACTCTTCCCTGCACAATTCCATGTACTTAATCAATTACATCTTGAAGTTTAATGCATGAGGCTAGAGCAGTCTCATTTGTTTTCTTTACGCTATACCTTCTCCTCATATACAACATCCTTCATTCACTCAGATCTCCAAAAGAATCGTCACTTATAACTACAAGTGTCTGTACTTCTAATCATAAAGTTCCTTTACACTGACATCTTCTCAAGTTTTATATTTCTGTGGTTTGGACATGTAGAAGACCAGAGCTGTAGGGCAGCTTAAGGGGGTTGGACTAGATGACATTTGGGAGGTCCCTTCCTACCCAGACTATTCTATGATTCTAAGTTAATGGTGGTGTTTGTGCTTTGAGAAGAGTGAACTTCTATAATACTGTTTCTTTATCTCCTTTGCCATTTTTGAGTGCATGTGATGTCAATAAAGGACATCACTCCAGCTCATGAAGTCCTACTGACAAACCAGCACTGCTGCAGAAGGTGTAGCTATGAGCTTCATTATAGTGGCCTTCTGCTGTATCTCCGCTGTGCTGTGAATAGAATAGAATAGAATAGAATCAACCAGGTTGGAAGACACCTCCAAGATCATCCAGTCCAACCTAGCACCCAGCCCTAGCCAGTTAACGAGACCATGGCACCTAGTGCCTCATCCAGTCTTCTCTTGAACATCTCCAGGGACAGTGACTCCACCACCTCCCTGGGCAGCCCATTCCAATGGCAAATCACTCTCTCTGTGAAGAATTTCCTCCTAACGTCCAGCCTGTACTTCCCCTGGCACAACTTAAGACTGTGTCCCCTTGTTCTGTTGCTGGTTGTCTGGGAGAAGAGAAACCACTTTCTAAGAAGAGCCTCTGTTAAAAATACTACCCAGTGTGACAGTGATGAAGGTGGTGCTTTGGTAGCAGCACTGACCTTCAAGGAAATTACTCCAGCAGCTCACTGGGTATGAGTTATCTAGCAAATGTTAAATAAGAAGAACTTCCAGCCAATCCAGACTCGACTCCATAATGAGATAATCCAAATGAGTTGAGACATCTGAAAAATCTGACAAATTTGAGTTTCTTTGTGGAATTCCTCTGGATGTTAGTTTTCAACTTGAGTAATAAAACAGGACAGCTCTTCTCTTTCTGAAGCTTATTCATTATAGCTTAGTATTACTTGCTCAATATTAACTGATTATCTAGATCATTAATGAAGATGTTAGGTCTTTAGCTACTAGACCAATGACAAGTGAAGTCCCCCAGGAGTCAGTGCTGGCACTAGTGTTGTTTAACATCTTTGTCAGTGACATGGACAGAGAAATTGAGTGCACCCTCAGCAAGTTTGCAGATGACACCAAGCTGCGTGGCACAGTTGACTTGCTGGAGGGCAGGGATGCCATCCAGAGGCACGTGGGTCAGCACAATGTCAAGCACAAATCCAGGCTAGGTGTCTAATGACTGAGAGCAGCCCTGAGGAACAGGACCTGGGGGTCTGGGGTGATGAAAAGCTCAACAGCAGCCAGCAGTGTGAGTGCAGCCCAGACAGCAACTGTGTGCTGGGCTGCAGCAAGAGCACCATGGCCAACAGGGCAAGGGAGGGGATTCTGCCCCTTTACTTTACTCTCCTGAGACACCACCTGGAGTACTGTGTGCAGTTCTGGAGCCCCCAACACAAGAAAGACATCGAACTATTAAGAGTGAGTCCAGAGGAGGTCACAAAGATGCTCAGAGGGCTGCAGCAGCTCTGCTATGAGGACAGGCTATGAGACTTGGGGCTCTTCAGCCTGGAGAAGAGAAGGCATCAAGGAGACCTTGGAGTGGCCTTCCAGTGTCTGAAGGAGGCCTACAGGAGGGCTAAGGAGGGGCTATTTACAAGGTCTTGTAATGCCAGGACAAGGAGTAATGGGTTTAAGCTGGCAGAGGGGAGATTCAAACTAGACGTTAGGAAAGGGTTCTTTCCAGTGAGGGTGGTGAGACACTAGCACAGGTTGCCCAGGGAGGTTGTGGATGCTTCCTTCCTGGAAGTGTTCAAGGCCAGGTTGGATGAGGCCTTGAGCAACCTGTTCTAGTGGGAGGTGTCCCTGCCTATGGCAGGGGGTTGGAACTGGATGATCTTTGAGGTCCCTTCCAACGTAAACCATTCTAGGATTCTATGATTGTAAATGTAGTCATGTAAGTACCTTAAGTAATTAACTCCTTATAGGTTTACAATTCAGCTGACAACATGACTTACAGCTTGATTATTTGAAATTATGTTTCAGAGGAGAAAAGTTGTTCTTTTCCAGTATGCAGGTATTTGCAAGAGTGTTCTTGATCCAAAACCACAAACCAGCCATCTCCATTCTGAGGAGATTTTCTCACTTTTACTTCCAAGCTTTGATGTCTCAGCCATTCTGTGTGGAAATCAGGTGTAAATTTTTTATTTTGTATTCCTGGGCTTCACTTTTTCATATATCTCCTCAGCATTTTTTTCCTTGATGCTCTCAGAGAACACCACATGACTCAGCTGATCAGTCATAGAGTTCTGGCATATTGACACTGACCTTAGTTTGGAAGAAATTCTCAATAAATAACTTGCAATAGGGAACAAAATTTGCTCTTTTCTTGCAAGAATTAGCATGTTCTCTATGTAAAGCCTGACAACACAGGCTCAGCTTTCATCTCTTTAATCTTATTCCTTTATTTGTTTGAGGCAAAAACCAAACACTAGCATACAGCTGAGGGGGATCCCACAATGTACAGATATTTTGCATCAGATCTGATTTCTTAAAAACAAAGTGTGTGTTTATCATCTGCAGTTCATTAGCAGTTAATGTGAACTAAGAAATACTCATGATAATTCTGAGAATTCCAGTTAAATCTTGTTAAATAGATAAAGGGATATGAAATGTGATGAAAAAATCAATGTAATACTAAGCAAGAATTGCTTGTGTCAAACCCAAAAGGAAGGACTAGTCAGAAAACTCAGCTGAAAAATATTTCAGTTGTTATAACTTGGGTTTTTCTTGTCTCTAGTGCCAGGACCAAATTCCTCTGGTGACAATGGGATCAGCTTTGCCATGATCATGATGGCCTGGGTGGTGATTGCACTTGTCTTGTTCTTACTGAGACCTAGCAACCTGAGGGGATCCAACACAGCTGGAAAGCCAACCAGCCAACATCACGTAAGTGCATCTTCAAATGCTCTGTAGAGACACTCTACAATAGTTTAAACGTATTTTGGATTAATATAGGCACTTGGTCCTTGCTTTTTTCCATGTATTTTCTTGGCACTCCATTGACAGTGAAAATTAGTAAAACCAATGTGAAAGTATAACCACCAGGGCCAAGTGTGAGGGACAGAGCAGGCATGGGTAACTAAGTGTGGATAATGGTGTTCTCTGGATACTGACTGTCCCTGGCTGAAAATGCCTCCTGCCTTCTGTGCACAAGGGCAAAACCACAGCTTTGAGAGAAGTCAGGAAACAAAATTACATCATGAAAGTGGGAAAGCAATCTCTGTCCTTGATGTGAGACCATGGAAAAATCCCTACAGCTGCAGGAAATGGTCTTGTTCTTCAGTGCTCATTTACAGACATTGAAAGATCTTTAATCATGAAATGGTTTGGGCTGGAAGGATCATCTAGTTCCAGCCCCCTTGCCAGGGACAGGGAGACCTCCCACTAGACCAGCTAGCTCAAGGCCCCATCTTTCAACACTTTCAGGCTTGGTGCCTCCACAGCTTCTCTAAGCAGTGCCTTACCACCCTCATAAGGAATAATTTCTTCCTAGTGTCTAATACAAATCAAACTTATTTAGCAGCCATTACCCCTTGTCTTGTCACTCCATGCCTTTGTAACAAGTCCTTCTCCATCTCTCCTGTAGCCCCTTCCAAATACTTGAAGGCTGCTCGAAGCCTGAAGCTGGCTAAACAACCTCAACTCTGTTTTTATAGCAGAGGTGCTTCAGCCCCTCTGATCATCCTTGTGGCCCTCCTCTGAAACTGCTCTAACACAATGAAACTAAGTTCTAAGATTTTTTTATTGCTAAATTCTTTTATATGATGCACTGTTTCTAATCCTGTACATGTTTTTCTTTATTCTCCTCCTTTCTTCCCCCTAGGGACAAGAACCACCAGCCCCACCAGTGGACTAGAGCATTCAGCACTGGAGAAGTTCAGCAGATAAAACTTTAATGACCAAATGAACGAAGTGACCAGATTACTCCTAAACCCCATTCAATACTGATTTCTTTTCTCAATTATATAGAGCAGAATTATCATTCAGCAGTTACCTTCATGAACTGCTTTTAGCAACTCTCAATTTTAAGTTAATTTTTGCTTTGTATGCTCTTACAATTCCTAGTAGATTGTAATTTGAATAATGATAAGGCATTGCAGGGGGTTTTATGGTTGTTACTGTGGACATTCCACTCAGTCTCTTTCTGTTACAATGATCTTAATTTCTTTGCAGTGATTTCTGATGTGCATTGAAAGAAAAAGAAAATCCCTGTGCATCTATAATAACGGAAGGTTACTGACCTTTCTTCAGATTGATCCTTTTTTTTTCTCCAGTATGCTTTTGAGAGTTATATTAAGGTTTCAACTATTAACTTGGTTATGTGGTGAAAAAAAAATGAAATTATTTTATATTTGCCCTGGGCTCAGAGCAGCTTTTAATCTGGTCTTTGGACCACTAACATAGTTTTCATGGATCATCCACTCAAGTTGCACGAGGTGTGTGTGCACGCACAGAAGCGAATGTGATAACTGCCACTGTCAAAGCTTTGACACATGTGTTGCGTATACCACCAAAAAGATAAATTAATTTAATCTTGTTCTATATATCTAGGAGATACATCTTATTCAATAGGTTGTACAAGACAACAATGTGTTCCAAAATCAGATTTGTATACTTAAGGTCTTGATAAAGAGAGAAATTTAATGAGCAGAGCTTGGTAGAATTATCTGTCCTGGTAGTCTAATCATTAGAGTTAACAAGTTTTTAGCCATGACGTAATGAATATTGGACAGGATGAAATCACACCAAGAGATTACCAAGGTTGCCAACTTTTGGTATATGACATATAGTAGATACTCAGTTTTTTTCACCTGTATGTTATCAGCAATTCTTGACATTTCATCCTTACCTACTGGTTGTAAGTGCAGAATAACAAACCTGCAGGTGACTCCATATGGCATGTTTTTTCCCTCTAATATCTGCGTGTGTGTGGTGTGTTTGTGTGTATGTGTGGCTGTGCACGTGCCTGTGCACACCTCCCATTGTGGCAAATGGGAATGACTTTTTTATGTACATTAATTTAAGAACATTTTAAAGATGTACAGAGAAGCAACACTGTATATTTTTCTTGATCAATTTGAAAAATTGATGAGAGTAATGTAAAGAACATTTTTATGTTACCAACATGAAGCTTCTTTCCATGAAGTTCAGTAGAACAGGCATATGGGAATTCAAAGCCTTACTCTGCAAACCTTTCATGAGGACTTCAGTTCTGGAGCTGAGGGGACTAACTGCTAAGATGCATAAAGGTTTGTATAAAGGGGCTCTAACAAAAATCTCACATCAGATCCCACAGCTGACAGATGCAGGGTTTTCCTCCTCAGGGTAAATGGTGGGCCAGCTAAGCCTCCTTGTAAAGGCATAGCGTAGACCTGAAGAGAAAGGCTTCTGTAATTGGATGTAGTTGCCCTTTGAATTTCTGTGTAGTAGTGTGCTCCCAAGTGTAGGAGCATGTGTAAAACCATTTAAAAACAATTAAATGAAGAAAATTGGGCCATATGCTCTCGGTGACATCAGTGCAGCACTGTGTAAAGCAGTGGAGCTGCAGCGGAGACACCGAGAGCAATTGTCCTATGACATGAATGGTGTACAGGCCACAAACACTGTGTAGAGGTGTCACTGGGACAAGCAGTCTGTGCTTGCTTTTGCCTTCCATGTACGTTTCTGTTTGGGATACTGTTTTGAACAGGACGAGTAATACAGCCTCATTTTGTTGCACCAACACAGAAATGATATATAATCTCCTACACTGACCTTTTCTCCAAGGATTTTGGGCCAGAATTCTTCACAATTGGATGCTTAAAGCAGGCTTCCAACTGATGAAGAAGCCAGCTGAGGCTTCATTTCAGACAGAGCACCACTCCTCATCCTCTTGGAAGCTGGTGAGGTTTACAGCAGATGCTCCTCACTTGTGAGGATCAGCCTCCCTTTCCTTAAATGTCTGTCTGTGTGTTTCTAAAACTCACCATGTGCACCCAGCTCTAGCAGTCTTGGCAAGTGAAATTCTCATTCAGATGAATACGTTTTACATTTAAATGAACTTTTCTTTGCTTCAAATTCCTCTGAGTCATTGTCCCAGTGATTTTATACATGTCTGCTTTCCTCGTGTAAATTGCTATTTTAAATTTTCTATGTAGAAGAAAGACATTGGAAATATTTTATTGTGCAATGTTCTACCGAAGAGCCAGGCCAATATCCCACATCAAAATGTATGCCCTTTAAAGTTCAGATACTCTCTCCAAGCTATAAACTTCAGATTGCCACTTTTAAATTAAAACAAAAGCAACTAATTGTAGGACTGTATTTTGCCACTCTTATTCATGTTCAATAGTGCCTTACTCGTCAAGTAGTTGCACTGAAGTCTGTGAGACTACTCTGAGATAATGTACTAGTAGCAGCTTTAATAAGAGTGGCAGAAATCTGGCCTTCAGTGATGTAATTGGGGATGAAATAATTGTATTGTGGTTCCAGCTGCTTATGGTCAATTTTAAGAAGCCTGGAAGAGATTAGTGTTGTGTGAATCTTAAGGCTATTACTAATTCTGGAAGGAGGGGTTTAAGCTTGGTTAGTAAGAGATGCAAGTTCTAGCAACTTGGGAAATGCGGAGGGAAGTTTACAATTATACTTCAGCTTACACCTTTGTTAAAACAGTAGTATTTTTAGAGTCTGCTTAACACACTTATTAGCCTCTGAAATCAGAAATCATATGTATTCATGTATTGTCTGCAGATCACTTAGCCTTGTAATATTCCTGATTGAGAAAGGAGGAGGGATGATGTGATGTACCTAATGTAAATGGGTGGTATCAAACGTCTGAATTATGCCAAACACAAAAAAAATCATCTGTGCCATTTGCGGTTTCCTGGTAAACTTTTACTGAGTACTTGGATTGGGATAAAGGGCTTGTACTATGCACTTTTTATTGACTTAAAATAAATAGTAATCATTAGTAACCTTTTGTCTTTGTCTCTTAGTCATCCTGGAAGAGATAGGACTGCTCCAAGCTGTCAGTTTCTAAGGTAATTTAAAATAATCTAAAAATGAGTGTCAGTAAAAATAGCATCTGTGTCACCTTTAAAATGTAAACTTTAACTGTCTGAATGGACATTTGCCTTCTGTAGGCATCTCAGGCAAGTCAGAACAAATTACAAGGATTTTTCAAGGCTTAAAGATACCTTGATGACCAACATGGCCTTTTGCCTTTTGCTTTTCCAAGTTTTGTGGCCTAGGAAGTTAGAAATAATGCAGTAAGAAAAGCAAAGGCCAAATATGCTTGCTATGTTACTTTGTTTCACATCAAATCTTACTACTCTGGGACTTGCAGTCTATGTTGTAGTCCCTGTTCTTGGCAGTGGTGGACCCAGAGCTGTCCTGAGGAAGTTATATGCTATAGTGAATCTGAAACAGAATGCAGAGGTAGTAGAGACCTGCTGCTTCCTGTTAGAGTCCAGAGGAGGCCACGAAGATGCTCAGAGGGCTGCAGCAGCTCTGCTATGAGGACAGGCTGAGAGAGTTGGGGCCCTGGAGCCTGGAGAAGAGAAAGCTTCAAGGAGACATTGGAGTGGCCTTCCAGTATCTGAAGGGAGCCTACAAGAAGGCTGGGGAGGGACTACTGACAAGGTCTTGTAATGACAGGATGAAGAGTAATGGGTTTAAACTGGCATAGGGGAGATTCAAACTAGATGTTAGGAAAGGGTTCTTTGCAGTGAGGGTAGTGAGACACTGGCACAGGTTGCCCAGGGAGGTTGTGGAGCGCAGAAGCACCCAATGTGATCTTTGATCACATTGGGTGCTTCTGTGCTCCACAACCTCCCTGGAGATGTTCAAGGCCAAGTTGGATGAGACCTTGAGCAACTTGTTCTAGTGGGAGGTGTCCCTGCCTATGGCAGGGGGTTGGAGCTGGATGATCCTTGAGGTCCCTTCCAACCTAAACCATTCTATGATTCTATGATTCCTCACTGTTCCCATGGAGTGCAGCACTCTTCTTCCTTCCACAAGAGCATAAAATGCTGAGCTCTGCACATTAGGAATTCCTTTGTGTGCTGGGTTGAGAAATCGCCCCCCAGATAAAACTGAAATCACCAGACCAGCTCAGGCGGCTTGGAAGATAAAACTATATATTACAGCAATCTAAATGTACAAGTATATATACAAAATATATTTACATATATTTACAGTTTAGAAATAATACAGAAATCCAGTCCTCCCACCCTGCACAAAGAAAGACCAGAAGGGGCCAACACCACTTTCTTCTCTCCCCCCAGACAGAAAACCAGCAAGGCCTCAGTTGTTACCAGTTCAGTCAAGGTTACTATTGAGCCATGCACAGAGGAGCAGTGGAGGAGACAGAAGGCAGAAGGCAAAGGGAACAAAGAGTGAGAAATTGTTTATACATTGCTGTTTTATCCCTCTCAGCAAACCAATGCATAATACAGGCTTTAGCATTATTATTCTTTTGCAACCAATGCTCTAATTTATTTACATTCTACACTGAATTATTGGGAAAGTCCCCATTTCTCTTACTGGAATTTTCCAGTAAGCCTTAAAACTACTACACTGTGTTAATCCATGAAAAAAAAAAAAAAAAAGGAAAACACCAGGGAAGCATTAGGGTTCAAAATAACATGCAGCTATTCAGAGATAATAGTAATAAATAACAGAGATTCAGAAGCAAAATCTGAATTTCTTTTTAGTAATAGTAATTTAATAACAAATGTTTTAGGCATTTGAGTCAATTTAGAAACAGTATGATCTTTATCAGTGATCATTCATGTCTGCCTCATGAGACTTTACCTTTTTACTCGAACAGGAGGTTATAAATTAGCTCCTAAAAGTAAAGCTAAACTTAGTATCATAGAATCAGTCAGGGTTGGAAGGGACCACAAAGATCATCTAGTTCCAACCCCCCTGCCATGGGCAGGGACACCCTACCCTAGATCAGGCGGGCCAGAGCCCCATCCAGCCTGGCCTTAAACACCTCCAGGGACGGGGCCTCAACTACCTCCCTGGGCAACCCATTCCAGGGTCTCACCCTGATGAAGAACTTCCTCCTTACATCCAGCCTGAACCTCCTCATCTCCAGCTTTGCTCCATTCCCCCTAGTCCTGTCACTCCCTGATATCCTAAAAAGTCCTTCCCCAGCTTTTTTGTAGGCTCTCTTCAGGTACTGGAAGGCCACAATAAGGTCACCTCAGAGCCTCCTCTTCTCCAGGTGACCTTATTGTGGCCTTTCAGTTACACTTATTAAAATGTTTGCCAAGGGTTAACATATATGTTATGAAAAGTTTTGCAGAAAGGAAATTACCAAAAATGGATCTGTGTGAGGTCTTGCCATTCAGGGCCACCAGGTAAACAGAGATTACTCTGCCTGAAAGAAATTGTATCCTGTCTAGGATGTTTGGGATAAATACATCAAATTATTGCAGAAAAATGTTCCATGAACATTGAGTGAATTAGTTGGGGCAATTAATGAGGCAGGAGTTATACAATATGTAGTTATTTTATTTCCAAAAAGCCACACACACAAACTGTATAACAAACTAGTTAAATTTGAGTTCTAATTTGGTCAGGAAGATCTTCACAAGGATGCTCATGGGCAATTTAGTAATTTAGGAGAATCAGAAAATTGGAAAAGGTTTAGCCCCAAAATGGCTTTGTCCCACTTAGAAATAGGCTGCCTGGAGCCCTAGGGAAAGTCTGTTCTACTCACAGCAGTGGAGTAGAATTTAGCAATAGTCCCTGACTCCTTTGCAGCAGTGTTGGAACTGCTCTGCAGGTTCTCATCAACAGTGGTGGTTTGCAGCAGAGGCAGGTCCTTCCAGCAGGAAGTCAGGGTGTGATTGTCTGAAAGCAGGAACTGCACACTTTCTGTTCACCCTTCTCCAAGATGCTACTCAAGATCTGCTTCAAGGTCCTCCTCGAGGTCCCTTCTGGTAAACTTGAAGCATGAAGGGATTGAGTCCAGCATCAGTAAGTTTGCAGTAAGTTTGTAGATGACACCAAGCTACGAGCAGGTGTTGATCTGTTGGAAGGTAGGAGAGCCCTGCAGAGGGACCTAGACAGGCTGGATGGGTGGGCAGAGGCCAATGGGATGAGCTTTAACAAGGCCAAGTGCAGGGTTCTGCACTTTGGCCACAACAACCCCAGTTGTGGGGGGTAGTGTTACACTACTACAGTAGTGTAACACTACTACAACAAGTAGTGTTACAGGCTGGGGACAGAGTGGCGGGAGAGCA